>JARK01001337.1:475157-573563 GCA_000688135.1 Ancylostoma ceylanicum | reverse complement strand
TATTTGGATAGAAAGTTCCAGAACAATCCTGAAAAATTAGGCAATGCACAAAACTGAGTGGCGGGAAACATTCGCGACAACCTAATACAATAAAATGCTTGGAAACAAAAAAGCGTCGCAGCTTTCAGTTTCCTCCTTTATTCTCAAGCTTTCGTAGATAGGAGCAAGTGAAACGCGGTGCTATGTTACGTCTCTGGTTTACCCTATATTCAACCACTAAGTTGCCCCGTTTCCCCTTTTTTCAGAAGAATTCCACTAATATGCTCTTTCCTTTAGTAATACAATGTGATAACAAAGTCTTCGTACAAATTTTCTTGCTCAAGTTTTTGCTGCGCTTTTTCGGGAAATTCTCTGGCTGTCAAGCATCCAGCTGTCTTAATCATCCACTAAGACCTCTGGATTTCCCACCTTGTAAATCTCAAAGCACAACATTGGTCTTTTCTTCTCCTGAGATACCGACTTCCTCAGTGTCGACTCAGTAAAAGAATGATATCACAACAGCCAGATCAGCTTGGAGATATCGTGCAATGCAATCAGCAAAAGTTTTGGAAAGTCTTCGAAAAAGGCAAGACGGAAATCCAGGAGTAGTTTCTTGAAGCGTATGAATTTCGCATAACGCGAGTAAATTCCCAGGTCATCTTCGCATTTTATCCCAGTGTTATAACTAAATGCATTTGGCCAAAGATTTTATTGTTACCCTAAAGGGCAATTCATACTCCTTGCTTAGGTGCGTGCATCAGTGGCGCGTCAAGCAGCCGCATCCATTTGCAGAAGATTTTCCTTGATGACCGGCCAGCTTATCATGTAATTCCTCAATGAAGAGAACGCGCGGCCGCCACGAAACCGTAAACGCGTGCGTCTGAGCTGCATCAGCGATGCGACTGGCCCTATCGTTACCATATAGACGCATGCGCGTCAAACGCACGCACCCAATTCAAAATGTCCTCCTATTAAGCCATTCACAAGATGATGTCCCACTGTCCTTATGTCCATAATGAAAACGACGCGCCTCTGAAGATCAGAAAACTCACATGCACAACTTTTTAGATTTTTTTGAAAACAAGTCCCGCCATGTACTTTTTGTTGCTTTTATTGGCTCTTTGATTCGTTTCCTGTCCAAGTATTTTCCTTTGCAGCAACAAAGCGCCTCGCCTGACTTCCGCCCATTAGTTCCATTTGTTGACATGCTTTCCTTTTTCACAATTCCAGCCTTATTTTCCGCTTCTTTCAATTCCAAATTCGTGGGTCTAACCTATAGCAAATAGTCGGTGAATAGTTTGCAACCCGTTATTCTCATATAGCGGGATCCCAGTTCGACAGATACCCTTTCGCAATTTTCCCCTAATTTTCCCCGTAGGAACATACATAGATGCTGGTCTGCTCACGAGGCGATTGCGACAAAAACCCATCGCATAAATCTTTCCCCTCTATGGCATCGCTATTCTTCTTTATAATGAACTTGCCAAGCGTTTTATCGTCATGCGCCACGCGTTTTCATCGGCTTCTGGAAGAGGCTCATCCTCGCGTCACCTACGTTTCGTCGCTTTTTCTCGCTGCTCGCTTATTCCTCTGGACCTCTCCAGTCCTTGCGATTCGTCTTCATTGATGAGGACAACCGTCTGAGATGAAAGGCACCCAAGGGCGTTTTGGCGTTCCAACCTATAATAAATGCCTGTTTTCGTAATAAGCAGAAGCCTTCCAAGCGCATCGATTCATAAATAAACTATGCAACCTTAAAATAGTGACGGGGGAGGAGTTCTGAGGTGGCAATTGTCGAGGTCGGCGAGTGCCGAAATATCCTCATGCACGGCTGCTCGGATCGCTCAACGTCCCCTCGACACATCGATGTTTTCGTTCATTACGAACTGCCGGAACTCCAGTCCATCCTTTCCCCTCATCTAATGATCAAAAATATCATAATTTACTATTTTAACAAAAGAAAAACAAAAGAGGAAAACAACAGCCTATCTTTTGTTTCGTACTATATCCTATGAACGTGAACTAGGAAATTCTGTTAATGTGAGTAGTGTAGAGAGGTTCATTGAAAAATCCTACGGTTCGCTGTTCTGATCCACTCCTCTATGGGTCCTTTCACTCTCCAAACCTTACCCGAACTGGGTAATGGCTCCAACTCTTATTATTTGTTAGAAAGTCTTCTTAACAGAAATTTTTCAGCTTTTTTTTTCTTGAAAAAATCTAAGAAAAGAGTCAGTATAGCTAGAATTCACCTGTGTTGACTCAAGTCCTGCATCTTTGAAGTTACCCATGGTAATTGTGTTAATGACCATGAGTAGATCGGGTAAATAAGTGGGGTATTAATGCGTTTATCCTGGGTAATCTTGGGGACGCATGAACCCTCAGAAGAGATTCTGATTGCAAATGAGTTGAAAATAATTGAGCTGTTCGGGTCCCCAAAACGGCGGAGACCCCAATTTTTCCCACGTCCCCCCCCCCCCTTCTTCCATCCTCCTTCCTCACTTTCAGCGTCTGCCACTGCCTTCCCTCACTATTCAGATGTTTTTCATTTTTTATTGCTCATCCCTGAAATTCAGCTTCTCCTTCACCAAATCGAACATACGCACTTTGAGGTCATTTTTCTTTTTTTGGGACTGATCATCATTTCATAATCTCCTTCTCTACAACTCTGCATCTTCGCAAAGCCATTAGCAGAGTTAATTGGTTAATTAATGAGAAATGAAAGGTCAGGAAATTGCAAAACATGTCGCCTTGTGGTTATTGGTTGCGGAATTTTTCCAGCGGCTGGCGTGGAAAGTCCTCGCACTAGTTTAAACATAGGATTTTTGCATGTCTCGTGTTTACTCCTGGGTAAAGCTCCTGCTTAATGTTCAACTACATCTAAGCTTCCAAAATGTGGTGGTTGTTGATGATCAGAAGTTGTCATCCCTGTTCTTTGTGGATTTTCGTGAAAAAAAAATAAAGCAGAGCGTTCAGATTCTCCAAACTGTAGAAAAAAATTCTTATTACTCCTGAGTTGTTCTCGTGATGCGCTGTCATCGCCTGAACTGCAGCAAATTTTTCGGGATATTCACTGCCCTTAGTTTTCGCTAATCAACTTAAGTTTCCTTTTACATGAGTGTTCTATTTCTGAGCGTAAAAGACGTCAAAACAGTGTCCTTTCCCTTCGACACCTTTTTTTTTCACCGTCTGGTGCCCTTTCCAAACACTCACATCCAAAAACTATGCAAGACCTGTCGCTTCTGCATCCGCCTTTAATCGAATCCCCCAGAAATAATGTGTAGGATGTGGCTGACTCTGCTATTTATCAATAGGATGTCCCTGCATTCCTCCTGAGTCAGATGTCAGCGCTTGTTCTCGAGTTTCTGTAGTTCTGATTTGCTTTCCTTTTAAGGCACTGGGTTTTGCTGCTTTATTTGGTCACAAGGAATTTTCCGCTATTACTACTATTTTCTGTTTGTTCGCTTTACAAATCAATACAAATCTTTTTCCAACTCGTGACAGTATGGGTAAACTCGTTATGACAGCCTTCTCACTGATTCTTCTCAAGGGTATTCTTCAAGTATTTCGACGAATCCCTCTGGGAATAGCACTCCAGAGACCAAGACGGTGCCAAAAAAAAGTTTCGAGTCGTTCGTCGATACCAGAAGGCCGCATTTCTGATATGGCAAAGCTTGCACATTTCACTCACTGCTAAAAATATGCGTAGTGTGGTGTCTTCAAGTTCAATAAATAATTGCGATATATCAAAGTAAGTTGTAGCACTCCTGCATAGACGACTAGGATTATTTTTGCAACGAACAAATGGAAATTGACATAATTTTTGCGCCAAGATAATAGTAATGGCGTACAGTATGTTCATACGATCCTGAAAATCTGGCTGACGCGGCTTTTTGGACTTTTCCAGTGCTCCCTTCCATCAATCACTTCCACTTTTTTCAAAGATAGAAATTTGTGAGATTGTGGCGAAAGACTGATGCTTAAACCGTTCCACGGATGTAACTCTATCACTCGTGCATGGTATTCCACCTTATGAAACCCCATCACCCCTTTTTCCTACATCTTGAATGTGCAGGGCTTGACTGCATTCATACCACTGCCCTACATGAGTTTCATGCTCCTTACTCTATGCTCAGCTGCATATATTTTCCATATTTCGTGGTGTATCTGGACCATAAAATCTTCCAGCAAGTTTGTACCTGCTTCAATATGTCAGCTTTAATGCATAACCACTCAGTGAACATCACACGGCTCTGAAGCACTGTCATGGCATGTCCAGACATCAGCTTAACCTTCCTCTCTTGAAGACCCAGTTCGTAGGGTCTTTCTAAGTGGGAATGAGGGCGCTCCTGGGAATTTGTGTTTTTTTTTTTCTAGGCATCTTTTCTTCACACGGGCCACCCTAGTTAGTTTCCCATCTGACGAATGACGTCTCTTTCACAACCTCACTCTGTCCTCAGGCTCTTATCTGCTTAGTGCTAATTCCGTCCCTATCAATTATTTTATTTATTTATTTACTTATTTATTTATTTATTTTTTATTATATCTGTTTCATGGCTTCTAGAACTTAACCGCTTTCATGATATCCTACTGCTTGTGGCTCGACGTCTACCAGCCGTTTTACTCGATCCATGGAATCCTACCTCGAGCTGACCTTACTAACTTTTATAAAATTAACATGTCTATCATATCGATTCCCACCCGATGCCCCAAAGCGATGGAGACCCCGTTTTTTTCACCGCCACTCCCCCCCCCTGCCCAGTTTCCGCAGACACTCACTGCAGAAACTATGAATATATCAACAGATTCTGCCCTAACCTTGCTTTTAAACCACTCTTTTCTCACTAGAGCACCGAGTATTGGGCTACTAGAACAGCTCATTTCAGGGAAGAACTTGCGGCTTTCAATAGATGGTCCCCATCAGGCTCATGAATTGGTCATGAGCCTGATGGTGTCATCCTGCGTGGAAGTGACGCACGGGGCTGACTGTCAGCAAGAAGTCAACAACAATTTGTTTGTGTTGGCTTTATCGAGTATTAATCATATTGCTTACGAGCGTCTACAGCCTTCGCTGGATTATTGGGATGTTTTTAAAGCTGCCCACCTACCGTCGCCTTTTCATCGAATAGAGTGGTTCCTTCGAGTTTCGTTACATTAGAGTTTCTACAGGAGCTGTTACATATGCTACTGAAAAAAAATTGAGCGGAAACCCAGTATCTGGATGATTTCTTGAGATAACTCTGTAGCAGCTCCTATAGAAACAGACAAGAAAATGCAAAGGGTAAGCCCATGCAGTTAAAAAATCATGTCGGTACTCCAATGTAGCGAAACTTGAAGGAATCATAGAGATTACCCGGGGTAAATGCGATGATTCCCGTGCTAACTATGGATGAGTTTGTCTGGTGTTGCGCGGTGGCCGCGTTTGATAAAAGGAACCCTATTTGAGAGCTGGATTAAGGTTTATAAACGCAAAGCTAACCGAAACCAGAGATAAGATGCAGCACTGAGGCTAATTCGGTAAAGGAATTGATGTACTCAAACCTGCTCTTTACATGGCAACTCTCAACAGGTTTACTCATACGTGAAGTTGCCCATAACCAGCTGCTACCCGCGGGTATGACTATGGTTGCTTTTTGTGGTAATCATACCCATGGGTACGAGATCACCCATCCTTCCAATGGTGCATACCTGGCCCAGGTAAGCGAGATGAATTGTGCGTCCAATCACGCTATTATTGCTGGTTTGCGTGAGTAATATTTCATTAATCCCAACCCTAGTGCTCATCCTAGAACAAAAAAAGAAAAGAAATGGTGTCTGTTAAGCCAGCCTACATTCAACCAACATTCGGAGGAGAGCCCTGCTAAACAGTGTTTCTTTTCGAGGAAAATTTCGACCGGCTTTTATAAGTAGCTCGTAGCTCGGCAGCAAAATACGAATTCTCACGAATTCTCTCTGTTGAGGCAAAAGAAGTTCAAATGGCGATAGAGAAACAGCGGAACGCAAGATTCACTGTGCGTGAAACTTTTTTTTGGCGATGCGTCATTGATTTGCTGTCATTATGAATTCAGTTGCTTCATTTCTTATTCGAACTTTTTCTGAGAATGGGATATTTTCTGCCCTTCCTCTTCTTGGTGGGATTCTCCGCACAACTGTACTCATGCGCGCCCTGGGTCGCCAATTTATCGAAATTACTTTACAAAATAAACAAAAACTTTGTATCATTGCATTTTCAATTGTTTATTTTCATTATTATTTTTTGAAATGATTAATATTGATTTTTTATTATTACAATTAATATTTTCTATTAGTTTTATTTCCTGTCTGGTTCCCCAACCAGTAGAGACCTCAATTTTATCCCGCCAATTTATACTGGATACGTTGGCTTCACACGCGTGCGTCTGTTTAATGAAGAATAGGCCTCGTCGCATAGCTGACGCAGTTCGGACGCACGCGCTCGAGGCCTCGCGGCGACCGCGTGTTTTTTTTTTCATTGAGCATGTATTATATGAATCAAACTATAAATTTGTACAAAAGTATTAAACCTTTTGCCTCTGCACTAATAAACGAAGAATCACTTATTCGCGCTTTTATCTCTGAAATAGCAAGAAGATATCCCGTCAACAAGGTTACCAGCAAGTAGTCAAAGAACGACTAAGAGAAAATATGCACTTCAAGTGATTGACTGGCTTAACCTATGTAGTCCGAGATCACTAGGTTACGCGCCCTTTCCACAATTGGTTCAGAATTTGTAGAGCATATTGCTAGAGGACCACTATCCGCATTATTTCAAAGAAAACTAGCTATAAATCGATATTTTCTTAGTTCAAGCAAATCCAAGAAAGCTTTCTCACATATTTGCTGCCATGTCATGATATATGTCTTTGTGTTGGTGGCTAATTGCTGCACCAGCTGCTATCGGCGTAAAGTGTAAAATGAAGGAATTCCAATGGGAGTAATTATAGCTATCCTCAAAATTCAGACAAGCAAATATGTATGCACTTCCAAATTTAGAATGGAGAGAAAGCCATGGCCCTACAGATGAGCAGTAGCTCATAAAAACCTACTCAATTCAATAAATTTTCATCTTTTGCAAACTGGCTTGCACCAGATGTAGCAAATTTCATGGATGCGACGCAAGTCAAGTTCAGTGAAAAACTTGAACTATTTTGCATCGAATTTAGAACTTTTGTGGAGATTTTGGGGTGAAATCCTGGTAGAGGGCCTTGCTCACCTTCCATAGTGGAAAGACGTTCTTCTCACCAGTCCCCTATGCGATCACATTAAAATAATTTTACCTAATCTGAATTTTCGCGGTTACATTTGAATCCTAGCCCACGATGCTAACTCAACCGCTTACATTTTATTAGGGTGAGTCAAAAGTTTTAGGAATTTTTGAAATCAATTTGTTTCGAACCAAGAACTCACATGCTTACTGAAAGTATGAACCATGATGATCGATGACTCTCTGCCAACGACGAGGGAGACTGCGGATGCCGTAGCCATAGAAGGAGCGTTTCTTTTACTCGAAGAATGCGGATAACTCGTGCTTTAGATCGTCCTCACATTCAAGCTGTTTTCTCTTCAGCCAGTGCTCAAAACTTTTTAACAAATGGTAGTCCGAAGAAGCAAGGCCGGGGCTACATGGAGGCTGTGGGAAAACTCCTAGTTGACACTGTTTCAGTTTTTCCCTGAGTCTTCTCTGCAAAGTGTGGGCGGCAATTGTCCCATAGAAGCGAGATATGGTCACGTTTTCTGCCACATTGTTCTGCATTGATGACCATTCCCTCCAATCCTCAGCGGACATAGTCGGCATTTATAGGCTTTCCTTGTAAGACTAATTTCTACAGGATTGGTCAATCGACGCACCAGAAAACTGTGAACATACTCTTCTCTTTATGAATATTCCAGCGATGGATGGAGTGGGACTTCTCTTTGCGCTTCACCAACTACGCGGATTGGTCAGGATTATCGTATAAGCACCATTTCTCATCACAGGTGATGATTCGGTGGAAGAAACTTTCCATGCAATGTTTTTCAGAAGGTCGCGGCGAAAGTGTGCTTTTCGTTTTTTGTCGGCTTTATACAAAACATGTGGGTTTACTGAGAGATTTTTGGGTATCAGGTCCATTTTGTGCAGGAGTCGAACTGCAGTTGATTGCGAACACCCAACGTGAATTGCAGTGCTCCTGCTGTGCACCTGCGGGTTTTTCAGCATCTCTTGTGCCGCCAACTTGTTATCGTAAATGGATGACCTCCCTGATCGCTTTCTATCTAACATCGAATGGTTTTCAGAGCGAAACCTTTCATACTAGTAGTGGACGTTGGATGCTGACATTTGACGCTTTCCTTCTTTGGCAATCATTCCCTTGCAAGCTTGGGCGGCTGTGAATCCTCTCTCAAAGTAATGGTGAACGAGCACACGAACTTGTTGTCTTTCTGCCATCTCAGTGAGCAAATGACCGTGTGGTCCAGGAAAATGATCATGCTGCTAGCGAGCCTTGACCACGTGGCACTTGCCTGTCTGTGAAAAACACCTTGCCTCTTTGTGTACAAAGAGCTACTAACTTTCGAAAAATTCCCAAAACTTATGACTCACCCTAATATTATTATTCCTGGAAATTTCCTATCGCCATGCTTCAGTTGTGATTATAACTATCCCACTCTTGACTGCTGAAGGTAATTATTTCTTCTCCGTGAACAAGAATGAGAAATTAATCACTGCACTGCGTCGACAGCCATAAATTCCTTGTTTCTTCGCTCTGTTCTCATCTTTGCTTCAATATTCTAGCTTACAGTGGAGATATTGTGCATCTTCGCTCAGCATAGATCTTTTTAATCGGTCACATACGGTGACGTTACCCGCTGTCGTGAGCGCACCTTTTGAGGAAACTTGTACCCCTCGTGAGCTTTTCCCCTCCAATCCTTGGCAGAAAAACTACGCCTCCTGTGGAACGGAGAAGCGATTGCATGATGCAGGAACCCTTCAATCCCGCTTGCTCCGCCCACAAGCTCCAGTACAGGATGAGAAATCCCTGTAATCCCACCTTGGCTCCTCGAACTAGCTCAAGATTAAAGGGTTTCCACACCAAGTACTCTATTGCTGGCAACACATGAAACACAGTTTCTATTCTGTTTGGAAGTGGGTGAGGAACTCTTTTGATGAGTGGAATCATCCTCAGAAAGTGCGTTCCCAGGAGTGAATTGATCGTACGGAGCATAGGCCCCGCCTCCGACTCCACCCACTCACTGGCTCGTTCGGAATTGGGGTGGTGTGGGTCATGATGCGGCAGAATGGAGCGGTGTCTTCCCGCCCTTCGGCGCCTACTTGTCCAAACTCGCTTTCAAATTTGCATGGGCAAGTGTGGTGAAATCGCGCGCAAGTTAGTGCGAGTTGGTCCTGAAGGGCAGGGCGAGGGTTTGATTGAACCAATCGCAGACACAGTGCCCACCCACTTTTGCCACATCTTGACCCACACCTTAATTGGGTATCGAAAACAGTTTTTTGGTGGTTCTGAACGGAATCATTTATACCATTCTGTAAAGCATTCACTGGAGAGTCATCTAATGCGAAAATCTCAGAAACAATTGGGGTGAGACTGTGCCTTTAAGTGCATGAAATAAATGAATATCTATTACGCTATTTTTGAAAGGGTATTTAAGGCCAGCATAAGCACTGCAAACCATGAAAGCAGGGTGTGAGGGGAAACAAAGTAGGGAAGCTGTGCCTCTAATGAGATTTTGTACGTGGAAACTATTAGAAATTGATTGTAGTGTTGAGAACTCGAACTCATCCAACTTCAGTGGTGGAACAAAGCAATAAAAAAACATCTCATCGTTGAATATAGACATTAAAGTTAAAATACTTTTCCAGCACAGATTGTTTCGCATGGAAATATGAATCTTTCTCAAGGGGAACGTCTATCAAAATCGAATTCCTGAAGAAGTTTATTGTCAAAAATCACAACATCTCTGTCTATGATCTCCGAGGTAGCAAGATTCGTGGTTCGAATATTGGACATCGAACTAACAATAAAAACGCTACGAAACAGAGGAGTTCTAAGATTTCTCACATCTATTGTTTTGATTGGACATTCCAACCCAATAACCGCATGGAGCTATTTCTTGCCGAAATTGCTTTACAACAGCGCTGTGCATTAAATAGCCCTATCCCAGTGGAAATCTCTCATTATGACTGAGCCATGTTAACTTTCCACACGCTCCCAACGAAAAACAGGCAACTCATCCGCATAGCACGATTAATGCCTTGTTTATTCTCTCTTAAACGATGGTAATTCCGGGACGGCTCCACCTACGCTTCTCATGACGGAAACAACAGCTATCGACTGTTGCCGGCGTCGGTTCACAACCAAAGGTCTTCCGTTGTAATGTGTCCAGAGGACGTCAGAGCAAACTGCATGCTCATCTGGACGGTGTCGCCACGAGGTCGTTCGCCATTTCACCTTTATCACGTTCGTTCCCCGCAAATAACCCAACCCATTCGAGAGCGACTAAAAAGTGGTAATAGCAGTTTAGCTTCTTTACAGGCCATAACGAGGTGGCGGTTCCATTACACAGGCAGCGATCTCCGTGATCATCCGCTATGATGGGGGATTGAACGATTTCTAATTGATCACCTTGACTCCCGTTTATCGTCGGGTATACCGAGCGGGCGCCAGCAATACTTCCATTCACGGCCCCTCTCACGTGCCAGGGTGGCCCAATGCGTTCTGTCCGTTCGAGAGACACGAAGAGCATCATATCGTTCTTTAAAGGACTTCGTGAAGAAGTCTGACCATCGGGTCGGTGGTTTCTTCCGTGCGCTTTACGTTCCGCGGAGTCCAGTCGCTGACGGCTCTTGTTCAACGGTGGTCCTTAAGGCGCATCACGTGTCCGGCCCACCTGATCTTACTCAACTTGGCATACACGGCAACGTCCCTAATCTTCGACTGTTGACGTGGGGTAGAACTCCTTATCACCGTTCTCACTTGCGTGAGGCGGGTCGCTCCTAGCATCACCTTCTCGATGGAGCGTTCGATCTTCACGCTAATAAATGACGAATACTATGTCCAAACACATACAAGACAGCGCAAACGCAACGAAGACGCACGTGTGACGCTCGCCTTTGCGGCACCGCTCCTGCTCGCGGCGGTTTCACGCTATTCTCATTCACCGTGTACGTGTTGCGCTGACAAGTCCTCATGAAAATCCCTCTGCGAATGATTATCTCGTCTGACGCACGCACGCACCTGGGATAAATTACCCCGTGGCATGCGATCAGCGATGCTTGTTAAAACGATGCAGTATTGCACCACTTATCATGGAGAATCGCGTGGCGATAGAATCACTATGGTGGTTGGTGTCGTTGAGGTCTTATAATGGCGTCTTCGATCAATTTTTCTAGTTTGCTAGTGTAAACAACTAGAATATTGTGAGACACTGCACTGCAGATATTGTGTGGACAAGAAAATATGCGATTTGAGAGGAATTGTGTACCTGATTACCTGTCGAGGGTGTGGACAGAAGTATGTTGGCGAGACCTTGTGGCTACCACATGCCTCGATGAGCACCGCAGGGCTCTCCAAAACCCGAGTTCCTGCCCCTCAAGCAGTTTCTCGAGGCACCGGACTCTCATTCACACACAAGCACTAACAACAGAAATCGATGTTGCGAATGTTCGCCGTTTTCTTGAAAATCCATCGGAACGAAAAATGATGGTAGCAGTGGAGATAAGAAGGAGAACACCGGAAATGGATAGCAAAGATGAACAGCTCAAAGCATTGAGGCTGATCTCGTAAGAAGTACTTTTCCATTTAAAGCCGTCTCAGTTGCTTCTCAACGGTTGCTTGGTGGGGTGTTCTTGCTCTAGATCTGCCCATTGTTCCTCTCCTAAGTATGCTATGTATTTTGCGTTGTAGGCTTGAAGAAGGTGTTACCACGCCGAAGGCTAGCCCTATAACAGTAGCTTTAATCGTGTAGTCTCAACTGTGGAAAAAAATTGAATTAGGATATTGCAGAAAACGTATACTACGCACAGGACATTTCAACTATGGATACCCTTACACACGCTACGCCATATACATACAATGCGGCACTCTTACTGTCTGTGCATCCACACATTTCAATGACAGGACAAGTCGCACCCTTGTCCGATCCTGCTGCTCCTTGTTTTAACCTGTCTAAACAGGCACATTTGCCCGAACCTTGACCGGTAGAATTTCTGTACATTACGTCATTCTCTACAATCCAATCCTCCACTAACCGTCCTAGGGTAACCTGTAGGGTTTTCGTTTGTGAAAAATCCACACCTGTCCGTTATCCAGACACCCACAGAACGGGAACGCCATGTGTTGTGCAGCACGTGACACGATGATGTGTGTTGACGTAGTGGTATGCTGACATCTTAATACACTATGCAATGTATTGTGAAACGTCGGTACCCAGAACGTGCGGAACCTCAAGGCTCGTGCTTTTTCTGGAAGTTCTTGGATTCTGACGTAGGCGAGGTTTTCAGCCACTATTTTTCGGGCCCTCGGGAAGTTTTACAACATGACGAGTACTTGTTTGTTCTTTGATTGGTCGGCAAATCTTCGAAGTTCGCCTGGCTCCTGTCATCCTTCTACACATCCTTAGTGTGTCTCTTCTTTTCTTCATGTGTTTTTCTTCATCACTACTTCTCATGCATAGCAGCATTTCATTCATTTTCCTTTTTAATTTTGTATCTTACTTTTTCAAACAGCACCTATATTTATTATCCAAGCAACCTATTGAAACTATCTCTAGGCGAGATCATCACTCGTGTCTTCCATAGTATGTCCTGAACAGCTTCACTCGAAAGTCTGCAAGCTTGACCGCAGGAGATCCACCAATTTAGGCATCGTATCCAATCGCTGTTTAGTCAATTTGTCGTAGAAATTCATCCTTTTTTCAAAATAGAGTTGATGAAGAGTGTGCAACGTTATACCTTTAGAGGGCAGCGCGGAAAGGCTCCGCGATTGGTCAAGTCGCGAAACTGGCCAATCACAGAAATCGGTTGCGCCGCCTTTTCCAGGTTTACCGCTCCACACTTGTTGAAGAACACCTATTTGTTGATGGAAAAACGTTTCAAAGTTATAGAATATCTCTGAATAGATGATCCAGCTAAACGATTTCAACACTTTCCTCTACTGTTTTTTTTCTCCAAGAAGCTTGAAGGTCCAATGTATTTTCTTGTTTGTGTGAATACCGACCAACCACTCTGGCACTGGGAATTCATGAGAACTAGGGAGAACGACTCAGCGAGCACGTTTTCTGATCCGTGAGGCTGGCTAATCTATCTTACTCTTGGTGGAACACGCTATTGAGATGTTTTACCAATGCTTTTCTGTGACTGCCGAGCTATCCTTTGCTCGCATTCACGCTTCAGACACCTGTTCACTCCAATTCATAATAGGCATCAAAAATCGTTCAAGAAACACGTATTTTACACAAAATGGACGAACTTTAACTACAAAAGCAGAGCAGTGGCAGCGTTTGGCAGTCTTTTTTGTGGCATTTCCATTAGAGCAGTCTTCTTTGATCGTAGCTCTGAAAGAGAGCGCAACTCAACCGTGAAAGCAGCTACGTATTTGGCATTGTAAAAGTCTGCAAAAAAGGCATTGAGTATGCAGCATTCTATGTACGTGAGAAGGGCCATGTGGCTTAACTGTGCGATTGCTCAGTTTACCCGATTAGCCAATCGTACAGGCTGTGCGCGTCGCTCATTCCACGTTTGGTGCCATACAGCCCATCACTCCGCTGTACTATGATATAATGTCTCGTTTATTTTTTTGAATCCATGCGTAAACTTACTTCTCTTTTCCTGCGACTCCTCATTTTGTAAAGCTCTTCATGACCAACTGAATAACTATGGTGATGCTTAGAAATCCTGTACTCTCCGACTATGTGCAAACTGCCATGAAAACTATCACCTGTTTCGAGAATAATGCATATTCCATGTGCTGAGTGCAGCTACACAAACAACATTTTACTTTTAGCATAACTGTACTCATTATCATGTTGAGTAGGAGTTCAACGGCCTGGTCAAAGTTCGGTGGCTGCTGCTCATTGGTGGAGGTCTTCTTCCTCCTTCCACCTCGTGTCTGAACACTGGTAGAAGAGGCGGGCATCTGCAGAACAACAACTCAAGTAGTAAAGTATTAAAACACCTCAGAAGGCGGCTTTGATACGATCTACAAAATGGTCCCAGCCGCAGGGATGATCACTTGTTGGCGATTTTCCGTCGATAATACCCAATCGATCCACTCACACCTCTCCGGCGAAGGAGACGAACGAATTCGGCTTGCTAACCACCAGCCGAAGGCACAGGAATCCAGGAATATGGATGTTATACGACGGAAGCTGTCAGGAGGGGCCGGACGTATCCAGAAATGCTCAGAAATACGAGTTGCGGGGAGCAGTTAACGTGGAAGGCCGGATGAATTATCATGTTGGATTTGACTGTTCCTGCTGGGTGTGGAGCGTTATCTTCAGAGACGACGGCGTGGAATAGCTCCGCGATTGGTCAGCTCATGCAACCCGCCAATCGCAGAGCTCCGTCGCGGTGGTTTTTTCAGGCAGAACGCTCTGCACCATACTTACCCTTCCATTAGGTTGTTACATAAGTTCCCGCTGTTTTGAAATTTTCGACAAAAAAGTTTCATTAAAAATCAAATAACAGCAGGTCGAAGTATGCACTGCAATGGTCGATGGACTTCTGCCGTTTTTGCAGCAGAAGTTTGGCTCTGCTGCTTTAGAATTCGTTGAAGTACGAGGTAAAGAAGGGAGTCGGGTAGTTTTGGAGGTCGCTGAATTTGGCAAATCCGTTCTCGCACGGTAAACATTCTTGTGATCTGACAACTGAGGCTCAGTTAGAGAAAGATTTGTGCTATATAATGCGCAGCTGAGAATTCCTCATTAAGCTCCCCGTCTTTGCAAAGCGTTCGACAATCAAAACCAAGGCTCCGTTCGCAGTGTGGCAAAATGGCGTGATTTTCACAGAACGCTCGGAACTTGCCATGAAATTCTTCCAGTTGGTGTCCGCAAATGCTTGATTTTTCCACTCACAGTAGAAGAAATCCCACTTTAATTCGCCCTATCTCTAGAGAGAAAAACGGCGTAATCAAAATTTCGTATCACCAGTTTTGATTCCTCGGCTTGAAACCGCCCGAGAGTAATAAGGAGAATGGAGGTATCATAGAGAATATGAATCGCGTTGAGATTACTCCACCCAAATTTCGTTAGCCTAGGGCAACATTATGGCATAATTGTTATTCGTGAAAGTGCTGTTACCAAATCTGCCTTTATGAAGAATTTATCCGGAAATTAATCACTTTTTCAAAATAATGCAGAAAAACAAGCTTTGCATCCAGGAATGTTCGCGAGATCATGCGCTTCAAAATGATATATGGACGTATGCGAAATTCTGCCGGTTGTCAATTATTACAAGTGCTCAAAAATCCCAAGCAAAAACAGCGGGAACTTATGTAACAACCTAATTTTTTGAAAACCTTGAAATTTGGAAGTCGACAGTATTAGGTTCTGCATTGCAAATCCTCCACGCTTACATCCTTTTTCTTGCATTCCTTTCTTTTTTTATTCCTATCTTCCTTGCTTTCCGATCGCCATCCCGTGAGATCATTAGTATCTTGAGTCAATGTTATTCTTTCATCTTTTTACCCCTTGCTTGACTCTGGCTGTTTGTTGCTTGATAAATTTGTCGTCGCTGATATCTCCAAAGCTTTCCCAGCAGCTGATGATACCAATCGATAAATTGACCAGGTTCATTCATTGTTGCATATTGAACCAGGCAGTAGAAATGTGCGAAGACCTAATGGTGAGATTCGTGTTTCGAAGGTATTCTTTGAGATGGGTGGAATAGAACATGCGAATGTCAAGGATAGGAATAATGAGTTAATCTGGGGAGCGGAAAATTTCCGAGGCATTACGTAAATCCTTCCGTTTAGTTCTTGGTTTTTTGTGTAGCAAATGTGCGTTACTTTCATTTACACCTCTGCTCTTTAACTGGCGCACTTCATGTGCATGAAATAAATAAATAAATAAGTAAATAAATAAATAGAAGTAGAAAATAGCTTTTCCATTTGCATGATGACGCAAGGAAAATAGAGAATAAAGAACCCCTTCGTTGAAAATTTTCCGTTCATCTTTTTCTCCCTTCCACAACGTCTTCTGAAAGTGAAATGACATTTTCAAGTACTTGTATTCTTAGCAGCGATTTAAGGAAGTAAAAACCTGCAGATCAGTATGTGTTATGCACGCATTGTTCATCGGAGCATGTAATATGGATCAACACATATGACAATCATAACCTTGGCTGGAACGTCATTCGTTTACCTCCGAGAAATCCTCCTAGATGACTAGTCATTCTCTGGGGGAACTGCTAGTCGCCTGCCACCTTGTGGTGCCAGTCCTCATCACATGTGATGTTGTTGTGGTGTCCTATGCCTATCCTTCCAGGCATACATATTAGCCAATGATGATAAGTGAAGAGCTTGCGTGGAAAACCAACAAGAGGACTTACCAGTTCCTCCAGGAAAGTGCCTAGTCATAAAGGCATTTATTTCCAATTATGACAGTATACATACCGCAGCCCTACAAAAATGAGGTTGAGGTAGAAAATAAATGCGATATTCGTGTTCAGCATCCCGGAACCCCTCCCTCCCCTCCCTAAGCAAAATTTACAACCCGAACTTCCTTATTTAACGTCCTAATCCTACCGAGTTGCCTTATTTCTATTGTAACGAGTTAAATGCCGAGGGAATAAGTAGTCTCTTCTTTCCTCCTTTTCTTTTTTCGACAAATGAAATGCTATTCATGTGATTCAATGGTACTACAATTGTGTCACGCACTTTGAAAAGTTCTCGAAAACGACTATTCTTTAGGAACAAACCTTAAAACCACTTGTACCTTTCATCCGGGTTGTCCGAGAATGCTCTAACATTGAACAAAATCTGCCTTTTCGGTAATATACATAACCCCCATGGGTTGCTCTACTTAGGCAGCAAATGAACTGATGCACTGGTCATTCTTAAAGTTACTATTTTTTAACGAACCGAATGATTTTCATTCAATATTTTTTCTTAAAATTTCTAACATTTCGCGATTGTCTTAGCCTCAATGCCACAATTCCGTTACCACGCTAAACCTGTCTGTATAATTTCTTTTAAAATCTCACGCACCATCCCACTGTGACCACTAAAAATTCAGCAGTGGATCCGTGACCATAGACTGCTGTGCACTGGAATAATATCGACGTACTTCTTCAGTGTAGGCCATTCACACATTTGTATCTTGTAAGCGACTCCCTCTACCATTTGCGACAACGATGTGGCATTATTTCCTGCTTGAATGTTCTGTAATTTTTCAATGAAACCATATCCATTTAATGGAGGTTATCTATGGGTGACAGCTGGGTCACATATTGGTAAAGATATTGATGTGTGCCAGGTAGAGAACAAATATGGGAACGTGAGCACGATAATCACAGGTAATCTCAGTGATGTATCTCGGCACCTGTGTCCAGCCCTAGCCTGTCTGCCCTCTTCCTACCCCTGCTTCCTAGCATTACATACATGTAATCTCCATTTCTATCTCACTATTTATTAGCCATCCTTCTTGAAAATTCTTTATTCATCGAAAGTACAGCCTCATGGAATTGTCTGGAACTTGGAACTTCATTGAGAACGCTCAGAGATTCCACTAAAAATTCAACTTTCCATAGCTGAGTTGGAGGTCAAAGTACGAACGTCAGTGCTAATATTCTATAACCCGCTGAAATTTTGCTTTTTCTCTTGGATCTATTCTTAGCTGTGGATCCGTTTACCTTCTCCTCAAGGGAACATCACGAGAACGTACTCCTCCTACCGTCACCTACGGATCTTGTTGTCCTATCAATCCAAGCGATGTTCGCCATTAGGATAATGAAACGACTGGTGATGTCCTAGGCCAGATCACATGCGAGTTTACCACTGCTGAGCGATTAGCACCGGCGCTTTTGAGCGCCTGATGTCGGCGTAACAATTCGAGCAGTCACGGCCGTAGACATTTTGGAAAAATTCAGTTTGTTCGCTTTAAAGTCCACTGAACTCCATGATTGTTCTCGAGTTGTAGTTGTTCCCGTGACAAACCACAGGCAGGTAGTGAGCTGGAAAACGGAGTTAACGAGTCCTCGATTGATACGCGTGCGTGCGCCGTTTTCCATTAGTTCAATGTGATTTTCTCCGCATTTCTGGATGCTATTCGAGCGCATCGCTCCGCTTCGGCTCCCACTATTCCTCGTAAACACCTCTACTTAGTTCACTAGCACGTGCTGGAGTTTTGTATTCTTTTCCACTGTTTTTCTGTTTCTTGAATACTAATTGTGTACCCTCTTCTGAGCTATTTTCCCATTATTTTTGTTGTCTTTAAAAGAGCAAACGCGTCGATCCCCAGAATGACTAACGAGGCTCCTATTCTTAGGGTCACTGCGAGCAATTTCCACTGATCACTGCACTTCAAGGAAATCCCGAGAGTGGTGGTCATGCGCCGGATTTTAATGCGGATCCAATAAACCAAGCCATGCAAAGCGTCCAAAGCTCACTCATGCGCAAACACTAGTAAGCAAGAAAACGGCTAGACGAGAGTTTTTGGAGAAAAACAGAAGGCTTCATTATGTCAAAGAATCTGGGATAGATCTGTAATGAGCTGTTTTTGAGAGATTCGTTAAACACAACTGTGTATGATAAGCTATGGTAAATGTATAAACGGCATGCAGAAATAGCGAGTTTCATGGATTATTGCTTGACAAACCCGTCCAATCTAAAGGCTCAGGTAGCTGACAATCTTCTCTGGAACGTTCATGAATCCTGCTACAGAAAACCCCGGTTAAGAGCGCTTTTGCACTGCTCTCATATTTTAAAGGTTTTGAAGCTTTTTAGATTTAGGACTGGATATAAGCGCGGACTCAAAACTAGGCCTGCATCACTAGTAACCGGTATGTGGCAACTTCGAAAAACAGGAACCAACAAAAAAGTCAGCAAAGGAGTGCTGGGCAGTAATTTACTATGTGTCATTCACACCAAAAATGTTTCGGTAACCAGTTTATACAGACTTCAAACCTTTGTACGCGTTCCTAATTTTGTGAGGTCTTAACGGCAGTTTTGTTCCCATCTGTATTTTAGGGTACATTTTATGTAATATATATGGTGGATAATATGCAATTAATATAGTAGTATAATATAATGTAATATATTAATAATATAATATAATAATATACCACCTAAATATTGAAATGTAAACTGAAAACTCACTACTCAAACACAACTGAAAGAACACGCAGCAACAACAGATCATTATCATATGTGGTGCGACGCGGCTTAGCCAACGTGTGGAGCAGCTTGAGGCAAAGGTTTTTGAAACAGACCACCCTCCGATCAGATGAGCCTTTCCGGTGTTCTTCGGAAATGATTTAGCTAATGCTATAAACTTGTTTACATGGTCGGATCTGATACGATCTGATAGTGGTATAACCGCTTACCAATTCCTTCAGGGCAAAGTGCGTTTCACGTCACAAATAATGGTAGTGAAACAAGTGAAACAAGTTTCACTCGTCCGCAGCGACGGTCTTCTGCGGCTTTCCGCAAGAACGGTGGTAACAAGGTTGGTTTATCCTCCGTCCTGGGTCTTTGGGGGTAGCGAGCTTGGGGTAATGTCGAGAAACTGGCAGGGTGAGCGGAGACGTTTGACGGTTTCAGTCACAGATCAAAACCGCGAACCACTTTTAGGCCTCTGAAGACGGCGATCTGTCCGAAACGTCAGGCCAAATAAAGGTTACCACCTAACAACCTGGATGGCACAAGAATACAAAACATCATAGTTAATAGCATTTGCTACTCTATATAAACTTATGTAGTGTCCTAAGTTCTTTGGATATTTATCGGCGATGCATCCGGGCCCGGATGTGAAGCTCCTGAAGCGGTCAGTAGCTGAAGAGTTAAAACTCATTCTCTTCATCTCACCTTTGTCAGTTTATTTTCATAACCGTTGTGGAATCTTTTCCATTCACCTCTTATCATTTATTTTCATAGACAACTGTTGTCATTTCATTTCATAGATTTCCGGAAGATTCCGTTAAATAATCATCCATTTCCTACTGCTGCAGGACGTTTAGCGAGGCCAATACTTTAAAGATAGAATCAAAAAGACTTAATTGAACCTCTTCTGCTGTCTACCATCCTTGCAGCGTCCTATATCACCCAGTTCTGGAGCCGAGTACTTGCTGTAAACACCCAACTACCGTAATGAATGTGGGATAATCTTCCACGAATTCACGCCTACATCCCAATACTTTCCTATTCATCAGGCTTCTCAGCCTTTTTCTGATCCACGCATCGGGCATGGAATGCAATTATCCCTTTTAATCCGCCTATGGCAACATTAGAGGCAGCCATGCGTTAATTCTTCTGATTAATCCAATTATCTCAGCCGTTTGTGTAAATGAAAACGATGCGGGGCACGAGTTCGCTGTCCCTCCTGGCTATAAAGCTTGGCCATTTCCTTTGCTCACACCTTGTCGTAGTCCAAATAGCTCGTTTTATCCTATGGTTTAGGGCCCACCGGGGTTTATCCGACTCTCACATCATCGCCATCCGTTTTAAGTAGCTCATCGCCATTTTCCGCCGATTCTGTTTGAGTCGAACGTCATCTAAGAAATCGTCTCAGTAGATTCTCTTTTAGAAAATTACGATTAGGCAGCTGTGCCTCATGCGCACACGTCAGGCGAGCGAATATAGCATCAAGCCACCTCAAAACATCGACATCGACTGGGCGCAGAAACTTACAAGGTAACCGAGTGAAATTTTTTTGTTTGCTGTTCCCTAGTACTTTCTAAATTTATTCTGTACTATTTCACCGATGAAAGACTTGCAATGCCCGTTTACAACGCCTCGTTCTCCAAAGATTTTCTTGTGCTTCACGATGTTCGTGGTTTTGTGGTTCGGATTATATGGTTTGGGTTATTTGAATACTTCACCTCTATGGCTTTAGTTCAATTTTCTTGAAGGTACTTATACTCAGGATTTCTGTTGAACATCTAATTCTTCTTGAATTTCTGGGGTTGTGCCATAAGTATGCTTCATTAGTGGAAATCATGTACATACTTATTTGCTTACCTTCAAGAATTGTGTAGGAATATTTAGTGTGAAGGCTACAACACCCTATTCCAATTGCTAATCTTGTATGAACATCAAGCATCCCATTCCTCAGAATCAGATCAGATCCGTATTTGATCCAGTTTTGAAAATTTCTTGACTTTTTTCCTACTTCTTTCTCTACACCACGCCAAGCCATAGTCTGTACGAGTGTACCACAGCAATGTCCCATCTCTGAAAAATTCTGGTTTTAAAGGTTCCTTCAGTGCCATCTAGGCAGCCTTGAAAAAACCACGCACTTCGCGAATGTATTCTTTACTTATTCCGTTCCACCTTTTTCTTATTATCCACTTCTCCTTTTTCTGACGGTGGTTCCATTCTTCGCAACTAGCTGATGAGTAATTGTAAACAAGGAAAATAACGCAACATGGTTCAACATCTTTCGAACAGCATGCATTGCAAGAACTTACTGTTTAACTTCTCAAGATTACTCACTATTCACGAGTGCTGACTTTAATTGATCGAGTTTCCTTAGCTGGTGTTTATGGTGCTCTTGAAGCAGGAAAACCTTCCAAAATGTTTGATAACCACCCAGGCTTGAATTTTTTTTTCCACTTTTGCTATGTGAAAATGAACGAATTATCTCCTGTATGATGAAATTTCTGTCCACAGTTGTCTAGGATAATTCCGCACATCTCCGCGGTGGCGAACCTAACCCAGGCATATAGGACTGGAATTGATGAAGCCTTAACCAAGCAGACTTACAATGATTGGCATTCTTGAGCATCATATACTGACTTCTGTATGTGTACTCTAATGTAGACTACTCAATGCTATGCAGGGGGACACAGGGCGTGAAAATTGTTTTCTAGCCTGATCCCGCATGAATCATTGTAAGGATGGGTTGTCTCACATCCATGGGAATGACTACCCATCTGGTTATAGATAAGGTCCCATATGAGTCTATGTATTGATGGGTGCCATTCAAGGGGTAAATATGGGTGTTTTGACACGTTTACCATGGGTAATCTCAGTTACGCATCCGAGCCTTCGTTTCTCTTTATCCGAGCGTTTATGATGCTCAATCGGGCGAAACCATTGCGGGGAGAAAATACACGGCCTGGATGCATCATTAGAAGGACAATCTCAAACCCATGACTACCAGCTAGATACAAGCGACGCCATATACATGGTAACATGATAATGGGTGTCGGATAAAGCGTAAATCTGGGTACGTTGGCGCGCTGAGGGCGCAGATGTAGCACTCGGATTACCCAGGGTGAAGGTGTTGATGCCCGACTTGATGCCAGGCGAAATTGAGTGGAGTTGACACGTCTACCCTGGATGATCTCAGTAGTGACTGTCGTCATTGAATTGCCCCTTGTAAAAGTACCAATAGGAAGACGAATCTGCCCATATCATATCGCAAACAATCAGAACTGATTCGTACTAGAGGAAATCAATCAAAGCTTCACGCTCCGCTTTTTCAGCTCGTCTTCTGTTTCCGAGTCACATGAAGTTCGCACGTTGTCTCAGTTTTCGTCTCCATGGCATTTAAACTGCAAGTACACTCTACGTTCAAAGTATTCTTTTTCACAAAGGCACCTTGATCGACATCTGTGCCCGTTGTTGTCAGGGTCAAGCCATCTGCTAGGTGACTGCCGCATGAAGTTGTCTTGAAACAGCAGTACCCAGATAGCAAGTTATTAGGTCGTCAAGTATGAGCCTTCAGGTTTTGAATAGGATGGTTTTGGGTTGTTTCTTGAACAAGATGCACTACATGCTATTTAGACCCCTATACTATCGGGGCAACCTTGAATAACAGCATGGAACCATGTGCGAAATTAAACATTTTCTACCAAGAACTGGGCTGATCGTTGGTGTTGTTACCAACTCTGGCAAAGTTTGGCCAGTTTGATGAATGGCAGCTGAATTTCCGTTCCAGCTCCTCTGGTTTGAGCTGATTATTTTGGTCGAAAAATCTGTTTAGACGAGGAGCATGTTACCTATATGTATGGAGAAATGAAACGTGAAAAGTGATCAGGTGAAACTTTGAAGGGACCTACCATCAACTCGACTATCCAGAAAAGTCGGACATTTCATTCTTGACGACTTACATCCAAGTTTAGCAAAACATCTAAAAACATTTAAAGACGTTGCTATAGGGTTATACCATGAAGCTTTCTGTTATTGGGCTTTCTATTCCTCAGCACTTAATTAAAATTTCTAGGAAACTCTATTCCTAAGCTTCTGCGTTCGATTCTCCAGCTTCCCAAAAAAAGGAGGAAGTGCATGATTCGAACGCGGAACTTACTTTAGCCGAATTAATTGAAAATGGAGAGGGAATTTCCAAAAATTCAGTAAATATCTTAGCATTATCGCCTCCAACACGTATTTGTAACAAATATGTATAATTGTTGTAACATGGCTCTTGCTAAGTCCTTAAACAACTACCTGAATGTTGATTTTTGCTTGATTAAGAACAAGTGTCAAGAATTAGAATCTTTACATTACCTTCATAGAGAACTATGAGGTAGGGACTGAGAGGGAATTAATTTATTCTCTGAAGTGTACCTATACTACATACTCTCTTTTCTGCGATAATAAAGACTAAGGGCCAGATCACTCGGTTGGGAGATGTAGCCGAAGCTGTTTTGATCTCTCTAATGAGGAGCGAACTCTAAAAAACTTCATGGCTCATTAACGCTATTAGCATTAGAGGAACCCTTTCTGAGCGTTTGGTCTTTCGTTTCGAATATTTGGTCTTTTCGCGCTTATTTGCTTCAGCTGTTCTGTCCGCTGAATTATTGCGATGAAAGCCTTTTTTAGCTTAATGGAGACTAATTCGATCATTTTTAATTTGTTCGAGCCTATAACATGCCCTAAATGCCCAAAAATAGTCCATCCACTGGATATTATCCTTTTCTGAAAGTACTAATCGGGAAATACTAAGAGGAACTGGCACGGCCTCTTTCGACAAGGACTAAATGGGAAAGTCTGAGGCCGCATGCATCATTGAGATTATCCAAGGGAACTCGCTAACAGCATGTCATCCATTGGAGCCAACAGGTTTATCCTGGGTAATCTCAGTGATTCATACAGGCCCTGAAGAGTTTATAGCGTTTATAGCGGAGTGCAGCAATACTGAAATGACGAAACGATGCGAGTTGCCATGAGCCGAGCCTCATTTTTCACTATGCCTTTGAACATTTTTAGCATAGTTTTTCACTGGAGTATTCTCGCGAACAGAGATGCATAGATAAAATTTCGAAATCCATGGAACCTTAAGTGGGAAATCCGGAATTGTTACCCCTTGCCACTATTCCTTCGCTCGTGTTTTTTTTTGCGCTTTTCTTGGCGAACAGCACTGAGGTCACCTGACCTTGTCACTTTACTTGAGTACTATGTCGATGATTTCCTCCTTCCTTGTGAAGCAATTGACTATAGCCAAGAAGAAATGACAGGCATGAACGACGTGGGCTCGGACACATCACAGAGATTACACATGGTAAGTGTGCTAACGTACCAAAATTTACCCTTTATATCTGACGTCCAACATCATGTGAACCCATACATAATCTCACCCATGGGTAGCAGCATGGGCTCCCGTACGATTGCAGATGAAGAGTTTGATGTTACCCATTGTTTTTCAAACTCCTAGCGAACGTATAAGGATTACTTCTCTGTAACCGCATAACAAATTCATTTTGTCGTCAGTGTCATCATAGTATGATGCAGAAACGCGTTATCTGAGCATAGTTAGAATAACCCAGGGTAAGTGTGCTGATACTACAGAGATTCAACCCACTGTGAACATGCTAGTACAGCACAAATATACCTATCGTTAACACGGGCGTCAATACGTTCACCGTGGATGATATCAATGATGAATAGTAGCACAGACCAATTCCCATGTTAACAATGGGTAAATTTGCATGGTATTCACACGTTTACCCTGAGTAATCCCTATCATTCATGCAGACCCTGTCTTGCAGAAGCGCCGAGAGAGTAGTTGTCCCAATTTTTTTACATATTTCTCTCACCTACGTGCATGCATATGTACTTGCATGTGACTGAGTGCTACTGAATTGAGCAACTGTCCTCGTTACACTTACTTTCACTGTCTGGCAAAAATCTCATCACGACGCTCTCCAGTCCTCTCCTCGTAGTTTTGTATAACTTCAGCAGTTTGTACTGTGAAAACTGTAACCTTGCCATTTTCCCTGTCAGGTGGGACTTTTAAACAACTGGAGCATCAATTACTCAGCACGCTTGTTAAAGGAAGAATTATCCATTTTCACAATCGTGCCTTCCATGTAGTCCCTAATTAATTCATTCCCTCGCATAAATTCCTAGTCACTGATCCCTGATCCCAAAAAAGAACCGCAGCCTCCCCAAGAAGCTCCTGAATCCCGTTAACAGCTCGGTCAATGATCGTTAACAGCTGTTCCAAAAACCATAACTCTTTTCACTAGTTCAACACTACTTACATTGTAGTAGTGATCAGCGATCAGACGATGGGTTTCTTCAGCACCATCGAGTTATGCTTTGAAAGAGTGTCTCACCTTGTTTTTCGGTCATTGGTTAGTGCGTGTGTGTGGAATTTCTAAAAACGGATGCACCCGACTCTGGGTGTTGGTTTCCGCCGTCGCGCCGGAATGGGGAAAATTCGATTTCTCTGGCTTGGAACATGCCATTTTCTCTTGCGAAAATTAATAGCGTGTACAGAAATTTTCCCAGATAATTCCATACTTCCCAGTGAACATTTCCGACCTCGCTCTTAGACATCCACTATCGAACTCCACCATTCCAATATAAAAACGTGATCCTTGTTCCCAATTCCACTTTATTTTTCTGAATCATTCGCATTCTTCTCTGGAAGTGTCTTCCCCCTCACCCGTACATACTATTTATGAATCACTCTTAGTTACGCTTTTCACTACTAATGAAATTAGGAAAAAAGTTATGAAGTTAATATAATAAATTCAGTGGAAAAGTAAACAAGAATAAGAATCATTGCCAGAAAAGTTTTTGATATGCGGTGTCCATATGTTTTTTTTTTCTGGAAAATTCTTCACAATCACAAAAATTGCTTTTTGAATTAGTAGGGAGAGAAATTAGCATCTATATATGGCTCAAAAATAACCAACTACAGCGTGAGCATTAATCCATGGAATCTGCTGAAATCCCAGCCTTCTAACCCGATTTCTCTGAGGCGTCGCTTCATTACGTCAGTTGTTTGTTCATATTCTAGAATGTTTTCCACCTCAAGATTTTCCATTTTCGCCTCCGATCGCAACTTCTCACCGTGAGCACGTCGATAATTGTGTATCTGTAAAATCAGAAAGAGGATGTGGAGCACTGTATCCGGAAGGGGCGGAGCGACTGATCTGCGATTGGTCAACTCGCCCTTCTGGCCAATCGCAGAGCTTATTCGCGTCCATACATTGGATCCACTAACATCTAAGGTTAAAACGATCAAAACGGCGTGCAAATGCTTCCATTTTTATCATTCTTGTGAACACATTCATGTTGAAAACGTAGGAATTCTAGAACCCGGGGATTTCCACGCTTTTGGAGATGTGTTTTCCATTGGAGTTACGTAGGATCCCCCTCCCTTCTCCTCCATCCGTTTCCTACCGTGTACTCTGGAATTTTTAAACGTTTCGAGTGACCCATGTCTGGATTAGTCCTTGAAGAGCAAAAATAAGATTTGATTACGCATCTAAAGGGTACCTACACGACTAAGAAATCGTGTCCGGATACGTGTTGGATGTTTTTCCATACCGGCTCCATATGTACTGAGACACTCAGAGATCCCTTTTTCGAAATTAGCGTGTACTGGGAAATGGGAACGTCATGAAATCCATTAGAGCTCACATTAGGTGGTATCTGAGTCAAGCTTTCCACCTACAGTGGCCGTCGATGGCGGTGACCCGTCTGCGGCCTCGAAAAGCACGCGGCGCAACCGCGCCGCTCACGCTAGAATCGTCATCGCAGTGGCGTATCTGGGTTTTCTTGATAGTTTTTCATCACATTTGATGATAAGTAATAAGGAAACTAACTGACTATCAAGAAAATCCCATAATTTGATGTCCCGGAGGGGATTCTCGATCGAGCGGCGCGGTCGCGCCGCGTTATTTTCGAGGCCGCAGACGTGTCGCCGCCATTGACGCCCACTGTACGTAAGAGAGTTATTTTCGGCGTTTCCCGCCCTTTCCACATGGATCATGCTATTTATTCAGTAAAATATCCATAACCATGTATTTTTGCAAAAGTCCATTGGTGTATTTGCTCCTACACCCACTCAGGCCTATACGGGAATGCAGTGAGAATAACAATTTTCCATATGCCCTTGTTGTATTCGACACATTCTGCAGTCACATGAATTCCAGCTTATCCGGTTTATTATGTCTAGCCGCAACGCGTTTGCTGCTCACTTTAGGAAACCTACCTTCACCCTCGCTATTCTTATGGGTGAACGCTCTTCTTTGTCCTCCCATTACCATTCCTCGAATATTGCTTTAGCGTGTTTCAAAATGCGAAGCGCTTCGCACTTTGAAAGTGCATGTAGAATGAATGTGCAGCACGTGCGGAGATGAAACGTGCACGAAAAAACGGAACATGAATGAGTTCTTGGCACGCTTCATAACTATCTTCGTCTTGGCAACCATCCAAAAACCCTGTTCGAGACAATGACCTGTTTTGAAATGTCTAGGACCTGAATGCATCATTGAAGATGTCCAGGGTAAAGTGAGTGCCCAATGTTGACGCCTATGCTGAAGATGGGTGAATTTGTGTGGTACTAGCTCATTTACCCTGGGTAATTCCGGACATCCATGAGGCTGTAGGGGAGATAATATCATTTAAGGGACAATATGCACTTAAAGGCAGCACCCACGATAATCTTCATCTTCGAGCTTTTGGAAGTTTTCAGATCTCAAGCATAGTCCCGACAATTCTGCGACATACAGTGGCGGCCGCATATTTAGCACGCTGCCAATTTTGGGCGACCAACTGATGAAAACATAAAATCTGTATTCCAGTACTGGAATGAGCTATCAGGACAATACTTGAAAATGTGATTAGGCATAGTGTTCTCCTTCCAGCCTCAACTATGTTGCTGCGGGAAATGCTTCTGGATGGGACTGTACGCATTTAGAGCTCAAAATGCACTGCTTTTGGAAATGTTTCAGTTTCTCTCCTAAATGACTTTATCGGATCTGGGTGAAATGTGATTCTATACTCGATATAATTACACATTTCGCCATAGCAGTTCCAATGAGCAGTTTCTCACTTAAGGGGAGAACGGAAATGATCAACTGGAGTAAAAAAAAGGTGAAAAAAGGATCCACGGTGATTCCAAGGATAAACCTTGCATTTCCAGCCGCGGATTTTTCCCGATTTGTGTAGCTAACAGACAATTAGATACTAAAATGAAGATTCCTGGGCTTGCTTTATTAGCAAGATTCATAAAAATGAAATTTTTGACGAAATTGACAAGTTTGTTTCTGTCTCTGGCTCCAGCCGGTGCGTAGGGCCCGGTAAAAGCGTTTACAGGGAAATTTTGAAGGGAAACATCCTCAATCTGAATCACCACTTCACTTCCTTACACAGCGAGATACACGAATTTCACACAGAATTTCGGAAAACCGACGAAATTGAACTTTAATTTTTTTAAATCCAGTTTGAACCGAGTCTGTGTCCGTGGTAAGCAACAGGAAGAAAGCCT
Source organism: Ancylostoma ceylanicum (assembly GCA_000688135.1). Classification (NCBI taxonomy): domain Eukaryota; kingdom Metazoa; phylum Nematoda; class Chromadorea; order Rhabditida; family Ancylostomatidae; genus Ancylostoma; species Ancylostoma ceylanicum. The sequence goes on along the minus strand of JARK01001337.1, from coordinate 544,694 downwards.
TCATAATGCCTCAACACATACTCGAACTTGGTTTCGATTGCTCATCATAAGGCTGAGAAATGCAGAAAATTCTGTCGGCCAAAATCGTGGGTGTGCTAAATATGTGGCCGCCACTGTAAATGGTGTCGGAGGTCACGGCTTACGCGAGATATTACAAGTAGAACTCCAGTACAACAGTACAAACCAGCCTGCTAGTACGAGTTCTCCTGTTTTGCAGGCGTAGCATTGGAGCGACACTTGACACGGATCAGCTGTTTTTGCCTGCCGTCACTAAGTTTTCCCCATGGAAAATTTCTTTTCTGCGCTCTTTTCACCTCAGTTCACCTGCTATTTTGGTCATAATTGCCTGGAAAACTTTCTATTTTCACTTTTCAATAGTTGTTTACCCTTTTTCGGCTCGTATCGTTCAATTGTTATCTCTAATTGTGAATAAGCGATATTTCTTCTTCTCCTTTGCCTTACATTTTCTGTTTTTGCTCCACGGATATAGTTGTGCAACTGTCATCCCTCCCTTTTGCTATTCCCGTTTTCTTTTGCTCGAAAACACTGCAAATCCGGGTAAATACCCAAATTCGTCGAAAAAGTACGTGACGACAGAGGCAGCACTATCGACTTTTCGGTCAGATCGGTTCCGCGCAACTCGACCATTCCGATCTAACTCAGCGAAATAAGGACATTCAGAAATCGGCTTTTCAGAAGTTTNCAACCGCATCGGCACCATCCATTTAATCAACACAGTTGTTGTGAGTGTGCCTGGAAAACACTTCTGGGCTGGGATTCATGAAACGTTAACCACGCAAACCAACGATGGTTAGCGTGGATGGCCCTGCACAGACTACGCAGCGACAGGAGACCCAGGGCGCGAAAGTTGGTTATCTAGCCTAGGTTTGCTTGGTTATGCGTTCATGAATCCTAGCCCTGGGCGTGGTTGCATCACTGAGGTTGCCCAGGGTGAAGGTGTCGACACTTTATCTCCTACAGATGTATTCCAAAAAAGGTAAAGCACTGCACAGAAAAAAATGGCAGAGTAGAATGGCACGTCTGACGGTCTGGAAAATACGTAAGGGCTATGAATCACTTTTAAGCCTCCGAAGACGACTACTACGTCGAAAAGTCAGGCTATAAAGAAAATTGTCCACCTATGTATAACAAACTTGGATGGTGTAACAAGAATAATACAGAAGAGTAAAGAAATTTCTTAAAAAATCTTGGACTTCGCAGAAAAAATAAAACATCAGGTGCAGGAGGGGAATATGTACTACGTGATACATTGAAGGTTTGTACAAATTTGTGGGCGGAAAATCTGTCCATGCACCCAGCAAAAAAATTCGGTATGGACAATAGCATACGTTTCCGGCAAATTTTCGGAAATACAACGCCATTCATTCACAAAGGCTTGAACATAAAGCAAATCACACCTATCACACCTATCACACGAGTTGTCATTTCAGCCGGGCACTTTTCTTGTGAATAGACTACGGTCATATTCAAGTATTATAGTTCTGTGATTGCGGATAGGTGTCGTGAGATAGGAGAAACTGTCCCTCTAGCAAAGAGAGTAAAAAAAATAATTAACCCAAGGAAAAGAACAAGCGAATTGTTCCGGAGACGAAGAGAGGAATTTAATTGAAAGTATGAAAAACTACGTAAAAGTACAAACAAAAAAGAAAGAAAAGAAAAAGAAAAGAGGTTCTCTCGACTTTCCTATGTACTTGTTTTTTCATTTCCTCTAAATACTAATGATTATAAATTACCTCTAAATACCAGTAATCATAAATATTCTCCGAGATGCACTCATTGTTGACAACTGGAATCCTTCCTTTGAAGAATTATCCCAAATACTTGAAGAATTCCCACAAACTAGCGGCGGGGAAATCTTTCCATCAGGCCGCCTTTGTTCCGCCGCTTCTATATATAGGTTCTATGCAAAAATAACTCGGTGACATTCTCATTGAAATTGCCAGGAAGAGGCACCGCAATTTTAATTGCGGCTATTAAAATAATAAGAGTATGTGTTTTGCAAGTCTCTACTGGGGAAAAATTCAGAGAAGCAAGGCACCATACTTTTTTAGAACTCAGCAAACAATAAAGCGCAACATCAGTGGTGTTCGTCATCTAATAAAGATTAGGATGGTAAGTAACCAATTCTAAATGGATGGCTAATGACAATACAACAAAAAAGAACGGCATTGTTTACTTAAGGTTCTACGCTTTCACGGTTCAACTCGAAGCAGCATTTTTAGAGGTTACATGCGTCACTGAAATTACCCAGGGTAAAAGTGTCACCCCCGATCTAGCCACCACTAACAAGGGCGTAAATGCGCTCACTCTGGGTAATCCCAGTGATGCACTCATCCTTGTAGTCAGTTTCATGCTATTTACGAAAAGCTCAAATGTGCGGCACCGCGGTAGTAGTATGTATATTTCTGCAGTACGACATCTTCAGGACTTCCGAAAGTCACGGGAAAACTAAAACTCCGCTCGTGAAGTTAAGCATTACCAAGAGCAGCTTTCCCGTAATTTACCAGGACTGTTCTCTCACACCACCGATGTGGGCATGGATTCACACTCGCAGCTTGAGCTGCAAAGTCCTGCAAAGTTATGACAATCCACATCTCGTGCATATCCCATGGCAAATGCGGTTCAAATTCCATGGAGTTTTCATGATTCCATGATACAAGGACAATTTACTAGCTGTGTACATCAATCTCGCGTCAGACGCACGCAATCATTTGCGGCAGAGTTCCCAAGAAGACCGGCCAACGCGGCATGAGCATCCTTAAAGGCAGCACCCACGATAATCTTCATCTTCGAGCTTTTGGAAGTTTTCAAATCTCAAGCATATTCCCGACAATTCTGCGACAAAAATGGTGTCGGAAGTCGCGGCTTACGTGAGATATTACAAGTAGAACTCCAGTGCAACAGTACAAACCAGCCTGCTAGTACGAGTTCTCCTATTTTGCAGGCGTAGCATTGGAGCGACACTTGACACGGATCAGCTGTTTCTGCCTGCCGTCACTAAGTTTTTCCTATGAAAAATTCTTTTCCGCGCTCTTTTTACCTCAGTTCATCTGCTATTTTGGTCATAGTTGCCTGGAAAACTCTATTTTCACTTTTCAATAGTTGTTTACTCTTTTCCGGCTCGTATCGTTTAATTGTTATCTCTAGTTGTGAATTAGCTATAATTCTTCTTGTCCTTTGCTTTACCTTTTCTGTTTTTGCTCCACAGATACATTTGTGCAACTGTCATCCTTCCTCTTTGCTATTCCCGCTTTCTTCTGCTCGAAAACACTGCAAATCCGGGTAAATACCCAAATTCCTCGAAAAAATACGTGACGACAGAGGCAGCATTATCGACTTTTTGGTCAGGTCCGTTTCGCGCAACTCGAGCATTCCGATCTAACTCAGCGAAATAAGGACATTCAGAAATCGGCTTTTCAGAAGTTTTAACAAAATTGACCGATAGCCTCGTGCTCACCGTAGTCAAAAACTTAAGACAGCTCTAAAATCTCGATGACAAAAATTTTCGTGGGTGCTGCCTTTAACGGAGAACGCGCTGGCACTGTGAAGCCTCGAATGCGTGCGTCTGAGCTGCGTCAGCGATGCAACTAGCCCAATCATTCACCATAAAGACGCACGCAGGTCAAACGCACGCATCTAGTATAAATAGCACTGTATACGTAGAAGGACCCTGCCTGAAATAAAACGCCATTAGAGCTCTGCAATTAATCGAGTTGGATGCATAAAAGCTGCAGGGGTCAACCTTAAGATTGTCGGAATCCCTAGCTTCAGCACATTACTCTATGTATTCTCGCAATTTTCCACTATTTTGTGCTACACGAATATGATCAGTGACAAGAATAGCGAATTTTACAGTGCTGCATCGCTGAACAAGCACTATGCAAAGACGGGAAGCGGGGGGGGGGGGGGGNGATAGCCTCGTGCTCACCGTAGTCAAAAACTTAAGACAGCTCTAAAATCTCGATGACAAAAATTTTCGTGGGTGCTGCCTTTAAGTGGACTGAAATTACGATTTTCAAAGAAACTTGTTTCCCGTGAAGGCATGCCCAATATGGAGGGCGATTCCGGGGCCGCATGCACCATTGAGATTACCCAGGGTAAGCATGTTTACACCAAACAAATTTACTCCCCATTAGCACGGATGTGAACCCATTTACCTTAGGTAATCTTAGTCACACCGGATTTCTTACCAGGACAGTGCTCCAGCGCCCAGGTTACCCTCGATTCCCGTCCAACGTGCACCTTTTGGCATTGATAAAATCGGTAATTCCTTATCAGTTGGTAAAGTTATCTTGTGATAAAGCTTCACCAACATGTGTAATGATGTAGACGGTCCCCGGGTAAATGAGTGTCCGATTGTCAATTCGGAAAAGTGAGTGACCTCGGCCGGGATGGATCCTTGCAAGGATGAGCAATTCCAAACACATGACTGTCTTTATATGTAACTGTTGGTAACACCCAGTTATAAGCAATGCTACGCACGTTAATAGATGCTGGGTAAAAGTCAAAATTGGGTCCGTTAACAAGTTCGCTCTGGATAAAGTTTGCTTTGGGCCATCACAGTGATGCATCCGGGTAGTTTACTGTGGCTAGAAGCTTTGATACATGCTTGCTGTGAACTCATAGAGAGTGTATTTTAGGACTTTCTGAGGCCACATACATAGTTGAGATTACTCAGGGTCAGCGTAATAACAGCTCTCAAATTATCCATCGTCAACATCAATACGTTTACCCCGGGTAGTCTCAGTGATGCATCTACGCTCTGGCCTAAGTGGGTAACTACTTACCCAGAACTTACTCAATTATGTTAGTAGGCAACCACGCTATCCCAGACGTACGCAGGTCTGCTCAGACTTTCAGAGGACTGGGATTCTTCTGGAAAGGACTTCAAAAAATGGGAGATTATTTGGATTGTGGGCCACACAATGCCGTAGTGTGCACAACACAATGCATAGCACTGCATAGCGATAATCCTGCTCCGTACATTATGCAGCCTGAAAACTGGTAATCACTGCCTCACTCGTAGGCCGCGGGACTGCCAGCGCAGGAGGCTGGTCCCGTCGCGAAATCCTGAGAGCACTGTCTAAGTCTCTCGCTTTTATCTTTGGCGACTGTATCCATCATCATCGTGACCAACGGAACCAGTGAAAGTTGGGTCCCACCGCGAGTTCCACTACATCCATGCACCTATGACGAAACATCGGCCGACCGTCTCGTAAGTTTCGCCTCACCCTCCAACAAGCTCTATCACGCTCTATGGGCAGAGCCCACGGTGAAAGATGCGATCACGTGCCGGCCCCCCACTTCTGCGCTCTAGAAAATTTTGTTGCACTACCAGGATTTATATAAGAGGATCCACGCTAACTACACCGTCTGCTGCTTCACTTTGCGTCTCGACGTGTAATTTGTAGCAGAAATGAGCCATAATCAATTTGTAGGTAAATTTTAAGGTACTTTGAGAGCTCAAGGCTTCGAAATTTAATTTCAATAAGAGGTCGCTAATAGATTCAATTCCGATGAATTCGAAGTCCAATCGTCTATTGGCTAAGTAAATCTGTTCATTTTTGGACTTATGCGCTATCCTAAAGACCCGCACATCATCCTGACAAAGTGTCCATCATTTCTCTTCAAAACTTCCCATGAGTGCAGGAAAAACTGCAGACTTCGCAAGAAAAATATAGAGAAGAATCTGAAAGAATCCATCTTTCCTCGCCGTACTTTAATTAGTTCCAGCACTCGCTATGCGAGCTATCCGTGGCTGCCACGTTGTATTGCTGCTATGTTCATTCCGTTAATCCTGCATTTAACATGCAGCTATCAAGCTAATTTCATTACCGCTATTTGTGCCGCCACCGTGTGGTTACCCACTGCATGAGAAATGCACAGACGCTTGCAATTCGATCCACTCTTCTAGCTTAAGGATGAGGATCGAAAACTGAGGTAACGTAAGGGAGGCGCTAATTAACTACGGCACTTATGAAGTCCGTATTCACGGGATTCAGCATAGTCATCTGACCGAGGGCACAAAGAACACGCGTCACTCGACCGCGAGTTCGTTTGTACCTCAGTTGAACTACGGCTGAACTTTCCACCGAAATTTGAACTCCACAAAAAGACTGGAACTTTCTGGAAGCAGAATTTGTGAGCGGCAGATGTGTCTCGCCAGTAGTTAAAGTTGGAAATGCAAAGCGACGGACATTTTAAACAGCAATTTGTCAGTATTATGGGCTACAGCAGCCATAGTTCAAGTGGCTATTGCCTCAATTTCCCCATTAGGTCTGCTGCAAGGAGCCTGCTCCACCATATGTATCCGCTCCTTTATTGGTTACTTTTCAAATGTTATTTCAGAGTTGTAGGCTTGTGACTTCACGTCTTCACATCAAACTATGGGTATTTGTGTTGGGTTCTTGAATTTTCCTGACGCTTCCGTCAAACAATAAAGAAAAACGCATAAAAATGCTTACCTGAACCTGACCCCGACGAACAGCGTCCTCGAACAGCTGAGCGAGGACGCCGGACCGCTGTTACAAGCAGGACGCGCCGCGCACGCGTCGCACGTCTGCGCGCGCAAAAACGTTGCGCATAAGGACCATAACTATTCATTTTCCTCACATTTGTGGGTTTTCATCAACTATGTTGATCCTCAGGTATCTCAGAATCCGCATGCGTCATTGAAGTTACCCAAGTTGAGCCAGGTAACACTGCTCAACTTTGCCCACCGTTAACATGAGCGCGGATGCATAATTGAAATCACCCAGGGTAAACGTTTTGATATCTGCGTTGACCATGGGTATATTCGCATGGTACTAACACGTTTGTCCTGGGTAATCACAATTATGCATGCGTCTCATGGGTGTCAATACGTTTACCTTGGGTAATCTCAATAATCCATCCCGGTCCAGCTCTTTGGCTACGTCAGCAAAATCACTACACCCTTTAAAAAAACGACACTTGTTATCTACCATTTATTTTTTAAGTGACGGACCGTGAATGTCTCTACGTCAGTATTTTTCATTTTTTAGGAGAGTTGAACAACTTCATCCCATTATTCATCGGTTCTTTTTTTCGTACTATTTGTTGAAAGGGTGAAATGTTATGGTTTTGTTGCACTTTTGATGTGCATTTGCACTTTCGGTGAAGCGTGTTATTGAACGGAGCAATTTAAAACATTGCTCCGCCTTCTTGAGAAGCCAAATGTAGCTTCTCCTATTGAAACCGTCGCGTTCTCACATCAATTTTTTTCCGGAGGAAATCCCGGCTGACTTGCTGGGTAGACATCTTCATTTACAACATACTTGCAAGTTGGTGGTAACTTTCCTCGCTAACCCTCCTTGATAAGTTGGCGCGAAAGTTTTGCACCAAATTTCACACTTTTTCAAACAATCATGAAGTAATTTGTGGGTGTAAGCTAATATGCCAATTTTTGTAGATGAGAATTAATAGAACATTCTACTGCATTCTATTGCCAAGGAATTTCAATTCAAGACAAAGAAATCCTGGGTCGAGTGATAAGTGTTGAGTCACGACTTTAGGGCCAACATAATATTTCAAAGCCTAAGCAATCGCACGATATTTCGATTGAGGGCTTTTGCTCAGTCACTCATTGAGGTTGTTTCTTTTTCTGTCTTTTTAGCTAGTGGTTTTCTGCCTTTTACAGTAATACCCTGTTCATTTATTTATCCAATTGAGCAATTGACCTTTTGGAAGAACTATTCGCCAACTCATTGAAATATTTCTTTTCTACATATAACTCTGCATTTCGTTCAATATATAGATTCGTACGCTCTCTTTTAATTGGATAGCAGTCTTTTATGGGTCGTATTTGCATCCTGAATGGTCTATCAGCTAAGGCCATAGATCGCTGGTTTTCACGCGTTCATCATCCACAATGGTCTAACCAGCGCCTGATGAATCAATGAGGTTACTCAAAGTAAACGTGTTAATGCTGATGTTAGCGATGGGTAAATTTGTGAAGTATCGACATGTTTACTTTGGGTAATGTCAATGATGCATGCTTCCTCAGCTTTACTTCTTCTGTACATAGTTCTTCAGCAATATTCATGTGCATATTATTTTCAGTTCCTCGTTTCTCCTCCTCCATGTCCATAAGCTCTTTCTATCGATCATTATCCGACATTTTGTTGTGATTGCCAGAAAGTAGGAAATTTTCCGAAATTTCATTTTTCTCCTGATCAGCCATATAGTCCAGCAATCTAGTTGATATTTGAATATTTCTGGATAAGTTGTCGGGAGGACCGCAGCACAAGGTCAGCAATCTCGCCCAAAAGCCACAGAACTTCTGAAACAATTTGTCAGAAGGCCTCGAACAGCTTACCGCTGTGTTTGCATCCAAGGTTGCTATAAGTGCGTTTCCAGCTTACCGCTGTTGTTTCTCCAGCGCAAGGATATTTTGGATGTAGTGCGTTCCACCGAAGACAGTAGTCCGATCGGGAAAAGGCAAAAAAATTGTAGCGCTGCGAAGAAGTTACAGGAGTCCAAAAACATTAACGCAACAATGGTAACGTGTGCCATTACCTCGCGTCGTAATAACAATTCTAAAATGTTCTGTGTTTAGCGCGGAAAGCCCGCATCGTGGATTTATGCACAAATACTAAGTTACTGTCACATACGCGGCGCACTACATACGCATATAGCTTTTCTTTCCCATATGAAATGTAAACAACATGTCTTTGGCTGGATAAATTGAGCGCCACTCATTTGAAAGCTTTGAAGTAGTCATTGTTTTATATAGCTTATCTCGCCCATAACAAGTTGTACACACATTAACTGGGGCAGAAACAAGTATGCTACTTATCCTGGCAACCTTATGGCCAGCCTGGTTATGAACATAGTGGTAAGAAGGGCAATGCCATTTTACATATAGTTCGTCTTAAAACCTCTGGGCCCTTCTGCTTCGTTGCAAGGATGGATAATCTCATACACATGGCAAGCAGTTGGGTATAGAAGTTGCCAAATATGGGCAAAAATGTTGATGAGCTCCAGGGGAAGGATAAATTTGGGCACGTTACCACGTCTTCCATGGGTAATCTCAAAGATGAATTGGGGCCATAAGCTTGTCGTCTCACATTGCTGCAGCTCTTTCGCATAACTGCTATTGTCCTTTTAAATAGCAGTAGAGCTCGGATGCATGATTAAGATTACTCAGGGTAACCGTGTTAAGGCCCTAGTGGACAATTGTTGGATTTGTGTGGTGCAACACGTTTACCATGGGTAACTTCAATGATATATCGGGACAATGAGCTGTGGTACTACTGCATTGCTACTACAGCCTTTCAGCACTGCTGCTGTAGTCCTTCCTCATAACTCCGACACCTCGATGCATCACTGAGGTTACCCAGGGTGAATGTGTCGAGGATCTTGTTCCAACTATGGGTAAATTTGCGTGGTATAACACAACTACCATGGGTAATCTTAATGATTATTGCGGCTTCTGTGGTCCTTCGTCACGCTACCCACAGTCCCTTCGAATAGCTGCTGCGGTTCTCCTGCAAGTCTCCGGAAGAATTCGAGTTTTCTGTGATAGGAATATCTATTTTGAAGCTTTCCAGACCCGAGCCCTTGAAAATATTGAGAAATGCGGAGATAACCGCAACCGTCCTACGGAATATTATCATGGAAATAGGAGAGAAGTGGGAAATTATGTTGATTTTACGGAGAGAATAATGACCATTCGAATATTCAAAGGAAAAAAACCTGCGAAATACAAGTACCTCTCTCACATCATGTCTCTCTCTTGCTCTCTCTCTCTCCACCTCCACCTTCCGCAGGCCTTTCGGCTCCGTCACCGCCGACGATCTCAGTGCGTAGGTGCAGCTGTCAACTGCGGGAATCTCTGTAATCCCGTCCGCGTCTCCGTCCCACGTCATACTTACATGATGAGCCGCGATTACAAGTATGTACTTCTCACCTACGTTCACTCACACACAGCTCTGCCCCTCCTCTCCACTCCTCACGTCGTCGTCGCCACTCATTCGCGCTTCCGCCGCCACTCTGGCCGTTACAGCTCGTACGACGACGCCGCTAGGGGGCGTGGCCGGCGAGTGCCGCACACTTCGGCAGATGCTCGATGCGTTCGTCAGGTGTGTTCAGTTTAATGTGTTTAATAATGCGTATTTCGTAGTTTTGCAAGGGTTTGTACTTGTCGTGGATGGGGTGGCGGGTAGGACACTCTCCAGGGTTATCCAATAGCACAATTCATGACCGATCCCGAACAAACTCTGATTTTCTAGTGCCAGGGTTCATGAACATTTTGGAAAGTTCTGGACCTCCCGTTCAAATAGGGTGGACGAGTTTCTCTAGCAAAATGTGATATACATGTATTTTTCTATCCTCATGGCTATGTGTCATCTCTGACTATGACACTATCCGGACTAAATATTTATTTTATATTTATTTTATATTTATTTATTTATTCTTCAGTAGCACAATTCATCACCGATCCCGGACAATTCCTGCTTTTATGCCCATTTTGCTAGGACAACTCGTCTCAAACTTGAGGACGGGAACGTCCCAACCACACCGTGAACGTTCACGAATTCCGCCACGGAAGGAACGAGTCTTCTGAAAGAGAACTATCTTATTAGGCTGGCCCGAAACTCTTGGACCAAATTTCGCACTTTTTTGGAACAATTTCAAGTTATTGTTTATGGATGGAACCTGGTCTGCCAATTTCTATACATAGTTGAAAAATAGTAAACATTCTACCACATTCTACTGCCAAAGTTTTTCAGTTCAAATGCGAGACGCCCCCATGTACTCTAGTTTTCGAACCTGGACATATTTTCGTAGAATTTGATTCCCTACTTCTGTGCCAATCAAGTTGGTAGGATAAAAAGTCAAAAATTTTCCAGTAAAAACTTATCGTCGAAAAGTTACCGTCAAAATGTCAGACCGCATGAAATGAAGCCTATGTACCTACCAACATGGTTTTAGCAGAAGTACAGCATCAAAAGCAAAAAATTCTGGATCAGAAAATAGGTGTTGGTGCAAGACGTTTGGAGCAACCTACCAATTTATAGTCTTCAAGGTCCATTTCTTCCCTTACGCTGACGAAATTCCCGGACAATGTGCAGCTGCTTTCTATTGCGAAACTCGTGCCAGGTTTACTGGTGGTTTAGGGCCTTTCGTGAACGCTCACGAATTCTGTCGCAGAACTATAATATTAGGTTGAGGAATTATAAATGTCTGTTGAGTTCGTGCTCATATTTCTCAGCCGCATTGGAATTTTTGAAGGTGATTGTGTGTTCATTTTAAAGAGCGATCTATTACGCGTCTCGTGAAGAAGAATTGCTTAGGTTCCTTTAACTTTTTTTAACCGAACCTTTTTCTTAACCGATTTTCAAATAAAGGTGACAGATCAGAAATGTGGAATTTTTCCTTGCATGGTGTACAAACTTTTGCAAGGCATATTACCGGTAGAACTGCACCACACTTCATGTAATGCCGTTAGAGAAAGTTCGTTTTGCCTCTCGGTCACATACGCGCAGAAAACAACTCCTTAAAAACACCTCAAACTTGGTTAAGGAAACCAGAATTTGGATGGGTTGACATTTTGACCCACAGCGAACCGAACTCTCTAACTAGGGCTTTGGTTTCCTGTGTGGAAGAAGGAGAAGAGTCACTGATTAAGGGAAAACTGTCTTTTGTATTGCGCTCTTGAACCTTTGTCTTAACAAAAATTTTTAGCTGCTCCTAAAACAGACGTTTATAATTCCTCAACCTAATACTTCAAGATTTTCGTCCTTAGTATACCTCCATAGGATTTTGACCGCGAAACTGGTCCACCCTGGACTTGCTTGGATTTACATTTTTTTCGTGAACGTTCACGAATTCTTCCACGGGGCAACTTAAAGCTTTTTTCGTACAGTTAACATACTCCTGTGTATCTCTGAGCCTCATTCGTCTCTAATTTCAATGACATTTTTATGAAAATCAATTCAAGCATTTCACAGTTGTGAATACTAAAATCTGACGGAGCCACTAAATACTGAAAATTTGCTGGACATTTCTTGAAATTCCGATCGAATTCCGAACAAATTCAGAGAAAAAAGGCTTTTTTCTTCTTCCTTTGACCTCAGGATTCTTCACATTGCTCCGGCCTCTCTAGCTAATTCCTCATGATGTCACTGGCATTCCAAGGTCTGCAGGCATTCCTTTTCTTTTTTTCTCTTCCTTTTTCCTAGCTGTCATTAATCCACTGTTACTCGCCATTTGTTCACGCGCCATTGCGTATCTATGGAGACTCTTCGTTATCGCATCAAGCGGCTGACTCACGCGACCAGCGGATCATCCCGGCCACTGCCTGAATTCGGCAATTTGCATGATTTGCTGCGAGATATGTGCTCGTGACTGCAGTTGCATAGTAGCAGAGTCGTGTCGTTAAACATTTACGAACCGAATGGGACCCAAATTATACGCGAAACCCGTGGGATGCGGATTCATCCATGCTGAATGGTATTTGTAGCTTTAGAAGTATGGCACCCGGCGAAATTAATACAGTACGCTGCAGCGTGGATATGTACTGCTACTTTACGGGTTAGAAATATAGTGCAGAAGGGTGCACGTGAATTTTTCTCCGCGCGGATTTTTTGATCACCCAACTGTGTGTTTGTACACCATTTCTCGAAAAGATAAACGGATTCCATGGTTGCAGAATCGCGGCGGGACCTGGACGAGGGATCCAAAGATAGCCTGCTCCGAGTGAAGCGGTCGAGTAGGTCCTACCGCGATTCTGCAGCCGCGACGCTAGGAAACCGCACGTGTAATCCGTCTTTCTTTTTGACAAGGACTGTACCGTCTGCACCATCAATCCAGATTTTTTTGCATTGAGTATTGGAGGAACAAGCTTGTTTCCGGTCTTGTAAAACCCATAGGCCACCTTTTTGTGGCTCAACGCCGACTTTTCCAGAGAAATCCTCAAAAATGTAAGTTTATAACGTGCATTTCCTCAAATACTGACGCATTACAAGTGAATTCTGACAGAATTTCTTGTATAAATAGAATGTGCATTCAAAAAAATCTTATGGATGTTGCTCAAATTTCCTCTAAGCTAAAGGTAAATCTGGTGGTTTCCGCATAAATTTGAAAAAAAACTCATAACTGTCGCTCAAATTCCTGTACCCGCATAAATTCTTGATATGTTTCCTTCCGAAATCCTCTGAAATCTTAGAAAACTTGATGGTCTGGTCACCCCTGCAGTTGAACAGTGGCATTTTGAGAAAAAGTTCTGGAAGGTGCTTGCCTAAATTGTGCCTTTCGAGAGATGGCATTCTTATTGTTAATTCCTGCTGGATATTATCATTATTTTAAAAAAAAACTTGGCTCTCTTCAATCCCCTAATGAAATTTTTCTGGATTCACTCTTGAGTCCACAGGTGGGTCCTGGATATATTTTCTTCACTTTCCTGCTGCATTCCTGACACATTCTAGCGGAATTTGCCAGGAAAGTGGATCTATGATTGGTAGAGGCAGCCGTAGATACTTTTACCGTTTGTACTTTGAGAAATTATTATATTAAAACGCGTGAATCTGGATTCTTCCCCGGCCACAAGGGGTTTCTTTTTTTCATTATCTCCGGAACGGAAGTCCCGTAGTCCTTTAATCTCTTTTTTTTCTGCACTTCTATCTCGCCCGTTGTAATCTCTGATTGTTCCCTTAACGTATCCAGAAATGAAGAAAATGTAATTTTAAAGCGTAATAATGAATGTACCATGTTTTGAAGAGTAAGAAAAACGACTGGTAATGCGGAGTCTTCGCAGTTCCAGTAAAGTATTCCATGGTTACTATTGCGTTCACTCAGATATCTTCCCTTTACTAAATTCTGAAGTGCAACGTTTTCCAAATTCTTCAGTAACTGACTCCTGCTAGTTTTTCCCCCTTTCATCCGGGAGCTGAGAAATGTTTAATTAATCGCAGTTGCTTGCAACTAATGCCGCTGCACTTTCATTCGTGAACTGAGTAAGAGGAAAGAGGAGAAGGGAGAGATAAGGAAAAAACCCCTAAATGCCCTTTTAAACCCAGAAAAAGGCGTAAACGTGCTCCAATATGCCTCGGAGAAGGGTCAAGTTGACAGCCTGCTTCAATTGCCAATGAATTGGCTTGAGCAGGGGTAGTATACCTCGACGTATACGTCGAGGCCAAAGTTTGGGCGATTAAATGCGATGCTAAAATTCCTGGTAGCTCATGTAATCCTACTTCTTTCCTGGTAGTTGCCATTCCTTCTCATCTTGCCGCTTCTTTCTCCACGTGAGGGTGTAATGACGCGAGGTCAGATAATCCCCCGCGGATTCTTTAGGCCCACAGACTTTCATTTCTTATTAGCTGAAGAGAATGAATAACTACATATGCGTATCAATCTGATGAGTACCAAGAACTGAAGGAAAGAGAGAAGAGCTAAGCATGTGCGCTTCATACGAAGATTTCACAAAAATACTATCTCTTTTATCACTGAATACGCAGGTAACGGCTGGGGAATTTACTATTTTCACTGTTTCTTCAAATACAGTAAAAAGCAGGGGATCCTCTTCCCTGTCAAAATCCACTCTTCGGAATTCTGGTAAACCTCAGTCTCAAATACAGTTTTTTCTTACCTTGTTGCTACTGTTACTGTTGCTGTTACTGTCACCCTTTTTTACCTTTTTTATCTACTTTGCTTTCGCTTTCATAGCCTACATATCTGGCGCAGCACAAAGGTTCAGAACTAATTTTCATTGCTTCCTGAAAAAGCAATATCCGTGGCTGCAGAATCGCGGCAGGACCTGAACGAAAGATGCGGTGAGAGCATGATCCAAGTGAGAGAAGGTCGAGCAGGTCCTGCCACGATTCTGCAACCGCGATGCTGAAATCGAGCACTGAATCCGTTTATCTTTTCGAGAGAGACTGTAGCTGAAAAAAGGCTTTCCCAGGATTCGTAACCATTCCAATTACATACACAGTCTTAATTTGATCTTAATCATGTAGATAATATAGCACATATAATAACTCCGAAATGCAGGAAATTTGTAATAATGATGGAAATATGCCGTCCACCAGCACAAGTGTAGCACCTTTTTTAGTGTTTATTTTCTATTTGTTATCCATTTATGTGCAATTTACCACACCCACTCAAAGCCGCTTTTGGAGATCAGACTGGATCAGATAAATTCTTGAAATCCGTCGAAAATTTCACTGAAAACACGTTGCCATTAGCTTGATCATGTTTGTGAATCAGAACCGCTGTGTAAGGGTTTTACTGGCGATGCGTTTAATTTGATTAGTAGTTTGTTTTTCATCGCGTGAGGCAGGAAGAGGGAATGAGGAAGCGATTTGGATCTCTGCATGGTTTCGAATACACATAAATTGTTTACAGTGACGTCAAAAATTCATTCCGGATATTAGCAGCCAGTAGCAGAGGAGGATATGACGCATAGGGAGGAAACTTATGTACATACTATATCTGATATTTGCGTAACCTCCTGAGTGTTGCCTCCTCCATCTTTTTCTCCTGGAAAATCACACCGGGAACAATTTCCAGACAATCAGAACAATCTTCAATTCCCTTTTGACTATAACTCCTCAATTCAAAGAACGTGCCAGGATTAGAATCCTGAGAAATGCTCATGCTACTCTTTTGAACTATATTTTTTTCTTATTAAAACAACTGCGCAGCTGCCGATCACTCCTTGAGCCGTTTAGAGTAGAAAAACCTCTACCAGAATCCATCAAGTTCCTATTTTCAACCTTTGACTCCTTCTTTAGGATGTTAATAGAGTCTTCAGACACCACCACGTCAATGTAATAAAAGTCCTTACGACAAAAGAATCATCAAATATTCCAAAGAACAACGTCATAGACCCCTTAATTAAACCTTGGCTACTTTTCATTGCGCTTTTACGAGTTTAATCAAGGTCATAGACACGAATTTCGCTAATCAGCCGGAAATTACCTATGAATTCCTCGTAAAACTTGTAAATGCCGATGATGCAGTACTTGATGTGTTTATAACACGTGGGTCGTACTTTATGATCTTATGACATCTGCGGAGGGAAAGTTGAATCAAATCGAGCACTATTGTTTGGAAAAAATACTGTACTTTATTTTTTCCATATTTTTGACCTTTTCCACATACCATACATAGCTAAGACTTCAAGAACACTGTTTGTATTCAGGAAAAAAACAGAAGCTTTCACTAGTAATATAGCGATGACCAAGTCGAGCAACATTGGACCGATCATTGGATTATTCTAGTGTCCAGTATTAGTGCATTGGTCAAATAAAAATCGAGTTAAAACTTACAAATTCACAAATGATTCAGAGGCCGCATGCATCATTGGGCGTACCCATGGTAAACGTGCTAACACCACACAAACTTACCCATCGTTAACATGGGCGTCAAAGCGTTCACCCTGGATAGTCCGAATGATGGATCCAGGCCCATGAGTCCACTTGAAAAATCAAATATTGTGAGAACTACTTATTTCACAGCCCTTTTTTCGCCTTAGCTGTATGGCTTTTCCTCTTCAGAACATTCTATTTCTCGACTTGCTTGAAATCGATTGATCGATTATCGATTTTATGAAACACTTTATTTGGTAACACACTACATATTTGATGTCATGTAGTATCAAGCATTTCTAACCATTCTTTCATGTTGGATCTTCGTTGCAGGGCATTAGCACCAGCAAGCATCGCTATATATTTTAGGATATTACAATGATTATTCTAGGGGCTTCTTGCCAAGTCATATCAAAACCTATCCAAGCTTTCTTGATTAGGAACCTAAAGTTATATTTAAACTATTTTCCCATCTCTGAAATCAAGCAAGACCAGGAAATTGACACCATCTCATGCTTTGTCATGTCCATCTTTGGATTTCAGTCTATGAAGCGTCTCATCAAACCGAAACCAAAGTAAAGAGCACTCTTGAGACTCCGAAAAACATTCACAAAGCGACATCAGCACAGAACGCTCATTGTGGTTCGGTCAAATAGAACATTGTCAAAAATAAGCCCTCTGGGTATTTTAAGACTTTGACATTTTGAAGGATTCAAGAATAATTCACTCTTATCTATCTCGCTAGTGGTAATCAACTGCTGTTATCAATTTTTCCTCTAGCATCTCTTATTCCATACTTAGCCCCTACTCCTTTGTAGGCTTTGTAGCCTGCTTTCAGACTGCAAATGATCGCGACTAATTGCTTTTGGTGGACACTGCTATGTCTTCATCCAAATAAAGACAATAATACCACGATTATCATGCTACATTAGCCAGACAGCACACACCGTTTCCTCATCCTGTTATGACTGCAGCTTGCCACTGGCGTAAGCAATCCCCAGTCAGGAACACTTCCTAACCAAGACGTGTGTCACGTCCACGACTCGGATGCAGTATGAGACCGAGATCAGGCAGGACCAATCATTGTAGGGGGATTACTGCGAATATGATGCTTGTAATATTTGCTTTTCAAGGGTTTCACAGGCACAGATGCTAGAATTTTTGTGATGTTTCAATCAGAAATGAGGGAATAGATGTTGGAGGAGCGAATATATGCAGAGAAACGACGTTTTCTGTAGATGAAAATGCGATGGAAACTCTCGTAATGCCATCTGCCAAAGATGTGTATTCCTGTCACAGCTATCCTTAGTGAAGGGTGGGCCAAAAATATGTACAGTGACAAGGAAAAACGCACCCAGGAAAAGAATCATTGTATGGTCTGGATTGCTGTTGTAGCATTCATGTTGACTGTTATACAACTAATAAAAGGCAGCCCTTCTGATCGGGATACCCTCCATCAGTTCCGATACAGACCCAAAGACTGAGTGGTTGGGGTTAAACTCATCCAACAATTTTCGAAATGCCTTCCCATCTAATCCAAATTCCGGGGACCCTTATGGACAGTCCAGGTTTCGGGTAACACAAAAACCCTCTGATCCCACTGGCTGAGATTGAATTAACCGGGTGGCCGCTCGATGAAACCGATTGGACTCAGATTATATTCCTGGCCCAGTCCTGAACGACTTGTGGACCAAAGCAGTTTTGCTGTGAAACACTACGAAAGGACATTCCAACTTGGTTTAACTTTTTTTAAGGGCAGAACATGTTTCCTTGAAGGAAAAACGGGCCTTGTCACCGTATTTTTGCTCACCCTGTACTTACGCACCTTTAATCAAGCTGTGCACGAGAGATATGATCACTGAAGTATTACGCTGTAGATACCGCCGTGATGATCTTCGAGAGATATTTTCCGAGGTAAACAACATGGTGAAATATGAGACTGATGGGTGTCCAGCGCAAAAATTCGAAAGTTGGACAAGAATACCACTGGACTTGCGGAAAATCTTATCGTGGGGAAAGAATTTAGAAAGTGGCAGAACTGTGGAAGTATGTATTATAGCTAGCGTTTTTACAAATTAAATGTTCGTTTAGAAATTATTTTCATTATTAAGAATATTTCCATTTATTTTGCACAATTCTACTGCTTACCTTTTCTATTCCCTCAATTTTGTTGTGAAAAGAAACTCACGAAGAAAAAGTTGATGTGAAATTTTTTCATAGCCTTTCCTTAATTTATTTTTATTTTACTCCATTTCACTATTTTAATTTTTAATTTGTGAGCTTTGATCAAAAATCAATGTCAACAAATGCAAAGGAATGTAATTAACCTTGAGAACGCCGGCCAGGTAAAGTTCCCAGGTTCCATTGTTTACCCAAACAGGTGTGGAATGGAAGCTGGTTGTGAGAAATCAGCGTAATTTCTATGTTGGGAACACTAGAATGAATTTCCCTACATTCTCTTCATTATCGATTTGCCGCTCCATTCACAAATTCAATTTTTCAGGCGACTCGAGCAAGTTCTGCACGTGCATCCAGAAAAGTACCAGCATCCCGATCGACTCGGTCGCTCCTCATCACGCCATGCAACCCCCGTCGAGAAGGATCGAAGTTGTAGCGTTGAATATACGTTGTGAGTTCCACTCTTTTTTTTTTCCTTAGACCATCTTTGGAATATTCCAGTAGGTTATAGTATGGGTAGTAAACATCCGTGATAAATAAGTAAAATGAAGGTTGCGTGTCATCATGTTGTTTGACGTGTTTAAGTTGAGGAAAAATTTATTTGCTTACCAGCGAAGAAAACACCTGGCATGACTAGCTGGATTCCTATATCGTTAGGGGAATCGAATCTGAGTGAAATCATAGGTTCCCACGTGAGCTTAGATTACCCTGGCGCGAGTGGGACCATTCCTTAGGCAGGTATCATATAACTTGTGTTCAAGCGAGGTGAACTAATAAGAGGGGCGAGCAGCAGAACAACTCGACTACGTGTCTGGTGCTGCAATTCCTTAATCGAATTTATAGCCAGGGCCAATTTATAGCCATTCGCTTAACCCATAATAATTCATGTGATCCTGGGTTTGTTTTTCCATAAATTTCCTCGCGAACCAAGATATCTTTGAAGTTTTCCGGAAAATTCCTACTATTTCCACCTTCTATGTCCTCTCCTCATGCCGTTACGGTTGCTTCTTGAGCGCATCTATAACAAGCCAGCTGCAGAAGGTGACCGAGGGATCGAGTTGTCCTGCGTTTCATCTGCATAGCTGCTGCGATCCTTCTGCATTGCTACTGCATTAGTACTTCTGAATGCTTCCTGAAATGGCCACTCCACTTCTGAGGCAGCAGGCACGAATGAGATTACCCAGGGTGAACGTATTAACACCATACAAATTTACCCATGGTCAACACGACATCAATACGTTTACCCTGGGTAATCTCGAGGGTGCATCCAGACCCTGAAATGTTTCGCATATAAGAGGTCTTGAACGGTTATAGGAAAGTAGAAAAGTTAGGCGTTTCGCGAGAGCCCACAGGCTGTGTCTCTTGGGAAAACTTGCCCTATGTCGCGACTTCGTGCGACTCTTCTCTTATGCCATCACATTGTCGCCAGGTCGCCGCGCGCAACCGTCCTAGTCTCCTCCTCCGCGCACATTAGGCTCCGCCCCCTGCCGCGAAAACGTATATAAGCGCGCGCCTCGTCAGTACTCGTGCAGTCTGTCAGTTCACAACGATCAACGGCGCAAGTCACTCGCAGGGAGCGGAAGCGATGAAGTTGGATGATGTTGGCACAGTGTCGATTCCATCAAGTACACAAGCCACGGAATGAGGAGGNATCTATGTCAAAAACAATTGTATGTGTTGAAAGCAATATGCACTAGGTGAAACTTCTCGACCAAAATTCAAATTAAAAAAATCGATGCCAAAGCGTAAAATTGCGAATGAATACGTGAACAACATATTCGCAACCACCGAATGCGAGCTTCTCAAAGGAACAGAGTATGAAAAGCTAACTTTGGCACACACAAAAAAAAAGTTAAACCCAAAGCAGCATTTGTAACTGAAGGGGTGATGAAATCTGTTCGGTATACAGTTAGATAACAGTTAGATAATATAATAACGATAACAGTTAGATAATATAATAACTTCTCAAAGAAATATGATGGAGCCACCCAAAAATTATCAAAAAAAAAAAAGACTTAGCAGCCAAAAATTAAAAAGGAATGGTGAAAAGAACAAAACCACAACTGCTTTACGCACTCAAATATATGCCTACTAAATGAGTTCTGGGTTCCAATTCGCGCTCTCTGGGGGCAATCTAACAGGAGTCTCAAAACCTCATTTTCAGGTTATTACAACTTCAGCTACCCGTTGATTGTTTTATTGAGCTTAGGTTCCGGCATATCAGTCATCTTCAACTGGCCTTAATTTTCAGAGACATCGCGCTGCGATAGTGCCGTGAGTTTCGACTTGGAAAGTCTGATGAAGAGAAAATTAAGGCCTGACGGTGGCGTTAAAAGCCGAAAAGTGACCGAAATAAATTCATCAACAAAATTTTGCGAGGACAGTCTAGTGGCCAGCAGAGGTGAAACACTATTTCTGGCCATATTTTATCGACTCCACGGATCTCCCTCATAGAGGGATCACAGCCGGTTAGTCGCGAAGGCTACGTGGCGCGTCCCCAGGTGGCGGATAGGGGGNCGTCTTTTATATTGTATTTTGTGTTTATTATGCGGGCTATGAATTTGGGCAGTTTATGTGTTCGGGTCGTGTAGCAAGAAGTACAGACATGCCACAAGGATCGTGGCCACTTAGTCAGCACACTATACATCTTGTATTTGGGCATACTGGTGTAGACGTACACTGGTGAGGGATGGTGGCAGCGCCCTCTTAATTGCACAAGTACCGTTGTGCTGCCAGTTGTGTATTGTGGTTCACATGTGTCAATAACTCGTAGCGTAATAGTGCAGTAGTGATATGGCTGGTAGCTTAGGGGCCTCCACTGGCAGTTGTGGGTTGTGTGTTACGTGGTAGGCGGATCTCGCATTCTGACGCAAGCCAAATTCTGCTGCCAGCCTTCAGCCCTTAAGGCGGGTTAATCCCGTTTGTATCTATTCGGTGTGTTTCCTGGTAGAAGCCTCCGCCGGTGCGTTGATTCTGTGGTCTGTTAACCACCAAACATGGGCGACTCCCGGGAAACCGCGACACCCTATGAGCGTGGCTATGAAGTGCAGCTTCAGCTCACATCACCACTACTGACCCAAGTATTATCTAAGCAAGATTGTGCTCCGTATACAAGCCCAGAGGTGCTCCTGCAACAGTCCCTATACACGAATCCTGTTGTCCTACAGGTTATCTGTTGCGCTCACTCTGCATCTCACTACCCCTTTACTTATTTACTTACTTAATACATCGCAATCGTGTGCACATTAAGAAACAAGAAGTAGTGAAAATCCTACGGATGATCTTCACTGAGACTTTCATTACAGTGACGTAATTTTTCATTCTTCTTTCCTTATTCCATTCATTGACCCCTGTTTTCTGAATCGCATGGTAAGTATCGTCCCACTATGGGCGCTTTGCAATGCTCTTCGAGTACTTTTTATCCATGCTTACTGCTTCCTCTTTACGACATTGTAGGGCTTAGGCATCACTCATCACATGTGGAAATTCAGAACTACCTACCTCACAATCAGTTACTGAATTCATCTTACCATCAAAGTCTTATTTTCGAGTTCCCTAAACCAGCAAGCCAGATCTCAAATTATCCCTGTTGAATCAGTTGTATTTCACGTAATCTAATTTTTTTCCTTTCCTGGGTGCCTCTCGTATAGATTTTGGCTTGAACTAGCAGCACAAATTTCAGTTTAAGCTCACACTCACTGCTTGTTTTATCGCCGATCTCTACGATTACCCAGCACCAAAGCAATTCACCCATTTTGCCCATTTACTTTATTTTCTTTCCTTCTCGTTGTTTCTTCCATTCGTGGGATTAGAAAAGCATAAAACATGGGTCGCACGCGTCACGAGATTACCTAAGGTAAACATGTCTAACAACGGAAAATTATCTATCGTTAACCCGATCGTCAATACGTTTACCTGGATAATCTCAATGATGCATCCGGGCTAGGGTGGTTTACCTCATTGTAGCGAGGTTTAACCCAAGAATACCCAGTCGAAAAACACATACATACTTAAAGTGGTAGCTTTAGGGACTTTGTCTCAGCTAGGATTTTCTATACCCTTGGGGTTTCTGTAACTTTGGGTTCATACGGTTAAATAGCCACAACATACATTTCATTTCCTTCTCTCCTATTGTGAACTGCTTTGCGAACTTTCTGAACAACTACTATTCGAAGGGTTACCCGGTACACCAAGGAGTTCACACAACCGGTCTAATCCCTAGGCAGTGAACCGAAATACAGAAAGTAACGGTTTCTGTAGGAATGTGCGCTAGTAGTGCTGTGAATTTTCCTTTTTTTTTTGAAAATACTTTCTTTTAATATAAAATTTTCTTATTAGCAGTGTTTGGCTCCAAATTACCGATAGGCCTACTCTCAGAGCTCTTCATCAATATAACTGCCATTATTGCTAATTAGGCTCATGCAGCAATTGCAAAATATTCCCACTAATGAGTTCCCCTCCGGAAAAACAACTGGTTGTTCTTCGTGTGGCTCTTCCCACATTAATCTCCCAAAGAGAGATTTATTCCGTAGCGCTGTGCCCATTGTTTCGTGCGATAACATGCAAATCTGTTCCGAGTCAGCTGCTCCAATCACGGTTGCGATAGCCCTGAGAGCGTAGGCGTCGCAACGCAGTGATCAACATTAGTCAGCGAGGACGAATCTGGTCCTCATGCCATTTCGTGCACTTAGCTGAGGGCCACAGCGTCGTAGGGGCAGCTAGACTTGCAGTGCTTCCACGGCATCTATGGATTTATACTAACCTAATTTTACCTAAATCCTATCATTTAAATTTGAATTTCCATCATTTCCCAAGTACATTTCTGATTGTCTTTCACTTTTTTCACCATTTTTTATGTACATAATTGTGAAATTTCTAATTAGCCTCTTTAGATGTCCTGTTCATAATGTTCCAAGATCTCCCCCATTTGCATATGCATGTTTTCTTCCTCATAGCGCATGAAATAGCATCATGATTAGGTTTGGTTGCCCGCATTTTCTCCGCAACATTTTTCCCAGGACTGAATTTGCAAATGAAATTTTCTCAGCCAGAAACTTCTGCTCCCTGCCCAGCGAAACTTCCTCATCTCCAGCAGTATCAGCAATCTAAATCCCTACGACTTATCTTTTTCAGCTAAATTGAAAGAACATTCTGATTTAAGAAGTCATGTTCGTTCTCTGGTTAGACGTTTGATCTCATTTATTCTTTAAAAACTTTCTAATACGTTGATTTCAAGTTACGCAACAATTCTTCCCTTACGGATCGTAGCAAGAAACGAACGCTGCGATCAGTAGTTTAATTTAGTGATTAAGTAGGTAAGTAAAGGTACAGTAAATTGGTTTGGCTTTGCTTACAGAGAAGTACGTGCTGTAAGATAAAGTAAACTCATGAAGTCGTTTGCATCATTCAGATTATCCAGGTTAAGCATGCAAGCAACCCCAGATTGACCTATCGCTAACGCAGGTGTCAATACTTTTATCCTGGGTAATCTTGGCATCCAAGTCATGGTTATCGCCATCTAGGGCTAACAGCTGGGTGTAGACAAATTCATATATGGGTATAAAGGTTGATGAGTGCCAGGTGAAGGGTAAACTTGAGTACGTCAAATCGTCCACCATGGGTAATCCTAGTGATGCATAAAAGCCCATATGTTTTCCAACTACGTTTGAATCAACCTTCTAACAACGTATAATACACACATATTCACTACCTTCAGCTCCTTTCCGATTACTTTGGTGTATGTACACTGGCGATTTCTTTATGAAGTTACTGTAAAACCCTTTATTTACCTTAGTATAACCCTATATTCCACATAAATCGTCCAGTCTTGAAAAACTCCACTGTTTCTGCCAAATTCCTTTCGTTTCCCCGCAGTGCTCCTTTCCCTCAATGTGACATGGCAGGAAATGTACGTAGGACAAAGTCAGTACCAAATGGTTGAGCCAAACTGTAGTTCAAAAATCGATTGAAACATTCGAATACTTAGGGAAGAGAGCGTTTTAGTCCTTATGTTTGCTTTTCTTTAAGGGTATTGCTTATCTTGTTCAAAAATTCAAATATTCGACTCGACCATTTGAATTAGTGTGCCTATATTTGACTTTGCTTGCGGAACTAGCTAGAGCCATAGGTAAGCATTATTCTTCTTAGTTCGGTAAATAAATCTTTGAAAAAATTTTTATTAAAACACTGATGCTGACGATGAAATGCTTACGCACCAGATTAATGAAAGTAGTCATGTGCACGGCTCAAGACAGCTTAGTTTTAACCTTTCTTGTCCAACTATAGTTTTCTGAGAACTTTCAGATACAATCACAATTCTCTCACTCTTTTTCAAGGAAGCTGTCGGTCTTCATACATAAATATAGTTACATGGGTAGTCATAGTTTGTTCTCTGATGCTGTTTTTGACACGCTCTAGCTCTAACCTCCTAGAAAGAAGTCAGGAAATGAATGTCAATCAGAGGCACATGTGAGATCACTGCTTAGAGTTACTTGAAATACATACATTATAAGGATTCCAGCGATGTGCAATTAAGCGTTTCTTCCTTATCCGATCCAGCGTTCCTTGTCGTTATGGTGAACGATAATATTCCCGGAAATGGAGAGAACCGCATCTCTGGCAGTCACCACGTCCTTGCCGCTTCCAAGCTGACGATGAGAATCTAATTTCACGAAATAAAATAGATGTGATTCTAGATGGCTCCTGCCGCAAACGAGATTGGCATAGCATTGCGCTGTCATAGCGACCGTAGCTTCCGCTGAGGTTTCTTCTGAATTCAATTCTCGCCATGGCTGGCATGAATCACATACGTCTCCATAGAATGTTTCTCAAAGCTGCTTCATTTGCTCTGTGCATTGTGTGTTTTCAGTAAATTGATAGGTTCGCTCGCAAAGTTCTGCACCAAATTCTATACTTCTTCAACCATTCATAACATTATCGTTCATGTATAGAACCTGGTTTGCCAATTCCCGTACATAGATGGGGAGTAGTAGATCATTCCATCACATTCCATGGCCCAAGAATTCAAGAGCTTCTAAGTCGAAAAACAACTGTTGATGCAGGATTTCAGGATGAACCTAATAAATTACATACGTACGTACATATGAGACTACCATATTCAGGGTTTTAGGTAACATTGCAAAACGAATCCGAATGGATAATCGACTGCATATAGAAAGAACTCGAAAATTCGACCGTTCGTAGAATAGAAAACTTGACGACATTTTCTGCCTTCTGTTCGTGGAACTCAATGTTTCTGAATTTTTGACCCATTCGGAATATGTAGTTCTTGTGTTTTTGTTACTTTTTAAGTTTCTATTCTACATCATTTGGTTCTAGATGTTTGGTTTTGGTAGTATTTACTTATTTACTTAGTATACATACTTTGGATAAAAAAAAATCGAATAACTTAATCCAATTATCAGGATCAGAACCCGGTCCGAAACATCCGGATGCTGAAGCATGGTAAATTCCTGAATTCCTTCTCCTCATTCTTTCAGAGAATTATTCCTACCCTTTCTTTGAAGGTCCAGTATTTCAGACTATTTGGAGTCGAATTTTCGAATTCCAATGCATCTTTTGTATTATTTGTTCCCATGTGTATTGATTAGCTTTAGAGGGCTTGACCATTTTCGCAGCTCTACTAAATCAAGAAATAGTGTTCGAATGGCTTCAACACATACAGTGAACCCCAAACGGTCCTAAAAAAGGGCGGGACCGCGGCGCGGGCACTCTGGTTGTCTGTCGCACCGAGGCAGCGAGCCTGCTGAACAGAGACACGGGGAAAACCGATACATCGTGATTTCCCGCTGCTTCAGGAAGTGCAGCAGACAACCAGAGTGCCCGTGCCGCGGTCCCGCCTCTCATCTGCGGCCGTTTGGGGGTTCACTGTACGATTTTTTTGAAACAAAAAAAGAGCGCTGAACAGTACTCGTGTTCAAGGATGTGTAATGAATCACTATTTTGCCATTGATGAAAAGATATTGCATACATGTGTCTGCAATAATGTTAGGCCGGCGTGCTTTCATAGTTTTACTACCTATTAATTACAGTTTTTGTTGAGTAAGCGAACAATACTGAATCTTCCAGTAGAACTGCTTTTTTTCTCCCAGGAAGCCAGGTCTTGTTTATAAAAACAAAGCATTGAACAAAGTGATACAAATAAACAGGCCCAGAGCGTCACCTTTGAGGTATTTTCAAGACTGGAAGTAATTTTTATATTTTTTCTTATGTTCAATCATAATTTGGACTTTTGCCGCACGAATTAGGTCCCATAGGCTCGGCAAATGCAGAAAAAACGTTCAGCCGCTTCGTCATGAAATCAGGAACGGGGAAAGGCGAGGAAATGTAAAGAATACCTCACAATGAACTTGATAAGCGCCTGAAATTGTATCTATGCCTATAAAAAACTACGAAATGCAAGCACGAACAGTATGAATGGCAATTTCCAGCTGCAGCTCTCGAATTTCGTCTGGGTTACAGCTGCACTTAACATGTAGGGCCTAATTTGCTTCTTTGCCACTTCATTAGTTGAGCATCACTATTTTCACCTCTAGAACATCGCTCATCGATGTATAATTCACGCCTGCCCGCGGGCCTATTCATCCAATAACGATGGATGCAATCGTCCGCGGAGAAAGTACATATTCTCGTTATTACGTCGGCATCCAGACTCGCCCGACTAACTTCACTCATCACGCCGCTCATCTCTGACTGCCAGCACGCGGTACACGGCCGGTAATCCTCTCGATGGCTTTGTTTTTTCACGCTCTCACTCACCTCATTCCTTCGTATCGACTTCCGTTTTGGCTCGTTCACTCCGCTTTGTGGTGACAACGACATAACCATCGCGGCAAACTTGCTTTGTTCCTGAAATTTCTGCCATTTCCTTGGTTCCTTAATCCTTCCCAGTTGCGCAAGATTTGCCTGTTAAGCCAAGCCTAGTTTTCCAGACAAATTCAGGATTTTATTTGTCCATTTACTTGCTCATTTATGTGTTTGTTTAGTGCATTCAGTCACTAAGGAAAAAAAGAAATATGGAATCGTGTATGCATGAAACAAAAAGATCTGGGAAGGCTGTAGAAGGCCTTCTAGTTGGAAGTATTTTTGAACTGATATTGTTATCTTGAATTATGCACTTTGGTAACTAATGAGGTAGCTTTAATGGCGGATGCAGTGGGAGGAGGGTTAGGAAAGGGGTGCCTCAATAGCCTTATTCAACTCTCCATTTTTTGTCCGTTCACGACTTTTTGCTCCCTTCTCTTTGGAGCAAGATTTTTTCAGTTAATTCCGCAATAACTGTTTTCTGCTATTTAGCACGTCATCACAACGTATGAGGTAAATAAGTAATCATTTAGGTGTATAATTAATATGTGTGAATATGTTATCGTAGAGCAAATCAATAAGTGGAGAAGAGATGTCCAACTGGTCTAAGGCGCAGTCTTAGAGCACCAAGTCCCTTCTAGGTCCGGGGATCGAATCCCCGTGTTCTGACTCAGGCTGTCGTGATTGGTCGGTCCAAGAAGATCCCACATAACATATGGCAAATTCCTCATTCACCTAACAAAATTTCCATGTGAGGCTTGGATCTTCGATTCGGTGCACTTGATCCTGCCAATGACATTAGAGATCTTGGTCTTCTCTACAATAACAAAGCCGATTCCACCTCACACTACTTTACACTCGGGGAATTGTTCAAAAGAGCATGCAACCGCACATATCAAACGTTCAAAGTTCTCTCTACGAAATAAGGCTGTTTTCCCTAGAGCATACAAAATTTATGTTTGACCTCTTGTAGAGAGAGGAACCATGCTTTTCTATCGTCATAAGAGAACAGATACTGCATATTCATGCGAAATTCAAAACAATTCTACGAGAAAAATATTCTTCCGTGCAACTGGTCCTCTCTATTTCAGGATTTCCATTGCAAGAAATAGGAACAAGTACTTCAAGCTCTTTAATCTTAAGTCAGGGCGGAAGCTTTCTAATGTTAGTATGATGCATAGACTATTTAATGGGATGTCCGGAACAGATTTTTCACTACCTTTCACCTAAATACAGTCAAATACCCGTGGTGGAAAAACAAAAATTTCCTACTCATGACATAAAGTCGCGCTCAGAGCTAATTTGTTCACAGTTAGAGCTGGTGAAAAGACCACTACATTCACAAGATCCGTAGCCTTTTTGGAACGAAAAATGGCTGATTTCATGCTCTTTCTGATATTATGGTTATGTTTTGTGCGGATATTGGTATCTGTATTTTTTCACGTCTTTTTTCAGCGTATCAAGTAACTAAATAAACATAAATCGTTCTAAGAAGAGAAAATTAGTTCGATTCGATGGCCCTCGATTATGACTATTTTTGGCGTCTTATATGCTTTTTGTTTCTAATGTTAACGAATCACTCGTCACGCAATAGGTTCTTTCCAAAGTACAAAGCAGAATTATTTCGAAATGCATGAATTTTTTCTCAATTTTACCCCGTCGTTTTTTGTTGCCATGGGCACCTACATAAGTTTCGTCAATTCATCAACGGAGACAGAATCACTCTGTCAGTGCTGTCGTTTTTCTACTGCCTGGTCATCTGTTATATTGACAAATATGCGACATAACCGAAATTGCTTAGATTTTTCTTTTGAGAAAGTGGAATGGAATAGCACATATGTGAACGAGCACATGGGACAGAATTTTCAAGATCTCAGGGTTCTAGCTTAGGCTAATTTCCAGCTCGTCTCCCCCTCCTCCCTCCCATTCGCCCCCGCTACGCCTCTCCCATCATTACATTCCTCTACTCTTCAGTACTTTTCTCATCAAGTGAAGGTCCTAGAATAGATAGCGCTTGAACGAAATCAAAGAATGTGTATCATCGTGATAAAGAGGGGCGTGGCCAGGCGACTCTGATTGGTGCATTGTGGTGGCGTTCATCTATTTGAACTTGTACGTCGCCAAGCAGAAATACATCATGTACTACGGAATCGACGCCGCACTAATTTTGACAGATGGGCGCGGCAGGCGGCACGAATGCGCCAGTCAGAGGTGCCTGGTCACGCCCCTTTTCCATCTTGGTGGCCCACCTGAAATGAAAATTTTAAAAATTATTATTGCTGCAACATCACAATATTTGT
This sequence comes from Ancylostoma ceylanicum, assembly GCA_000688135.1. Taxonomy (NCBI): domain Eukaryota; kingdom Metazoa; phylum Nematoda; class Chromadorea; order Rhabditida; family Ancylostomatidae; genus Ancylostoma; species Ancylostoma ceylanicum. Next base: position 515,041 of record JARK01001337.1, on the reverse strand, counting down.
AGTTACAATGGTTTCTGGAAAACGCAAAACGCCTTCGACCAATGGAAAATAGGGAAAATTCTGGAATTGTGCATGTATGGAGCAAAAAGATCTGGTTCTGATCTGATTCGAATTGGGATTATTATTAAATTAAAATAGTTATTTTGTTTTGTATTTTCACTGGGAATTTTTCAAAAAAAAAAACTGAAACCATGAAATATACAAAGAATGTGTGCCATCGTGATAAAAAGGGGCGTGGCCAGACGACTCTGATTGGTCTATTCTGGTCGTGTCCATCTACATATTTGAACTTGTACGTCGTCACGCACGGATGTACCATCTACTACGGAATCGACGCCGCATAAATTTTAACGGGTGGGCGTGGCGAGCGGCCTGATTGCGCCAATCAGAAAAGCATGATCACGCTCCTTTTCCATCTTGGTGGCCCACCCGAAATTGAAATTGTCGCTGTTTTTGCTGCAACATCACACTATTTGTAATTACCATTAATATAAAATTCAGGGTGGGGGGGGGTCTGGGAAACCCACGTTTTTGACCAATGGGACATAGGGAAAATTCTAGAATTGTGCATGTGTGGAGCAAAAACAAATGGATATTCGCTTTAGATCGGAAATATCATTGAATCAATACCGTTATTTCACTTTGCTTTTTGGTAAATAATCGGAAAATTCGCAAAGAATCTAAAGCTAGGAAAAATTTGATCGAAAAGGTTTTAAATGAACCTCAAACTATTTATTTTGATATTTTATTTTTGTTTGACCAAGTGCCTGATCTGCATATAGAACATAGCAATCCAAGCGACAGTTTAGTTCAAAAACTTGGGTGACGCGCCTGGGCGCCAAATTCAAACGATAACGTTAAACGCCAATCCAACTTCCCATTTCCCCCCCCCCCCCTTGTGCTTGTGATTCACCGTTATATAGCGCACTTTGGGCATATTAATGAATAAATAAGTAAATAAATAAATAAATAAGGAGTTTGTAAACGATGTGACGAACGAAGGAACTCGGATACATGGGACATCATCCAAATTCAGGGGAAACCTAGGATACTTCTAGCCGGACATCAGCGATTCGAAAATCGATTTATTGATTGATGTTCATCGAATTTTTTCAGTTTGGCTCCAAATCGAATTAAGTGCCTGGTTTATAGAGAATATAAGGAAGTATGTGTGCAGTAAACTAAGCCTGGCCGTAAAAATCCCATAAAGACGGCACATGCATCGTCTTAATCCAGCGGATATCTTTCAAACTGGATTCCAGCCTTACTGTGACTGAGCAGCTTTGACCATGGTAGTTAGTTACTCCATCTTTATCGAAATATTCTTTTTTTTTGTGCGTGCATTTGTGAGCAACTTTTCAAGGAAGTTCTCTATGCACTTCCCTATTATTTATGCATTATCTTTGCAAGGAACTTACTTAGGAAAACTTTTTTTCTGGAAATCCAATTGAACTTTCATTTCGCTTCAGTTCCATTTCTGCTGAAAAAGCAGGCTCATGACCAGTCCCTCGGGGGCCAAATGTTGCTGCTCTTTTGATTCATGACGGTTTGCAATCTTTTGACATGAGATTAGGCTTGAATTATGACAATTTGCTTGTTGTTTTGACGAGAATTGACGCACATTCTGGATCTCATCAAAGCGAAATTGACAAAAACTGCCATCACAACGGGAAATGCAGTTCATTCACCTCAATCTCATTGCCTCGAGCGCTCTTTGTTGTGAGGAGATTTGCTGCATTTATCGCTCCTAGATTGCTCAAGTGCTTTTTGTTGTCTCTGTTTATCCAAGTTATCTTTCCCTGGGAATAGCATATGGTAGAGCACATGGACAATAGCCCATAAGATGGCGTTTTATAGCATGTTTTTCCTCATAAAATTGTCCATAGATATGGCATAAACGCAGCTAAAGCTGTTTGTTTTTGCTTTTATCTTTTAACAATAGATGAGCATTGTGATGGAAACGGCTTTAAACTACGGCTCTGTTGAGAGTTGGAAAGTCCATGGAAAAAGAAAAAGTTGGCGCCTTGCAGTGGCATATTTTTGAATTTCCATCGTTCACTGCTGACGCTGCCGCAAGAGATGTCAAATCCAGACATGTTTCAGGATTAGAACTGACACACTGTAGATGAATATGCCTGCTGCTGGCAGGATTACAAAGCGCCGAAGTCAGTCACTCAAAAGTTTAGATTTCTCCTCTTTCTGTCTCCACTCAACTTGTCGACAAGCATTTGGCGAACAAGTTATCGGACCACATCTGTAAATTGCCTGCCCCAAAACTTGTTAACAGCTTCTTTTCGCTTTTTCTTGACGACAAGTTGTCGGCCAAAAGCTCGTCAACAAATTGTTTTGGCTCTTGCTTGCCCACAAGTTGTTGCCGAAAGGCTTGAGAGCCAAAAAGTTTGCTGACAAGTTGTTTTTGGATGCCACGATGACGTCAAACGTATCGACAACGATTTGCGGTTGCCTGCAAGTTGGGTGCAAGTTGTTTTACAGCAAAGCGGGCCAACAACTTGTCCTTGTGGCTCTGAGTGCTCCTCGGATTTTCGTACAGGCACGTCTAGAAAGCCTAATATATTAAATGAAACGAAAAATTTGATGATTCGAATGGATGGAAATAAAAAAAGAGAGAACCAGACTGTGGAGAGAGAGAAGAAAAGGAGTCATATCATTATACTCATGCAAGACTTCCCATAATACTCATGCAAGGCATTCCAGAATACTCATGCAAGACAATCTTGTAATTCTGTTTTCCACGAAGCTCTTTCTTGATGTTTTCATTATTATTGCAGTGAGCTTTTGGCACTTAATGAGTCGAGTGAGTTATATTCTAGTCAAGTCATTTGTAAAAAAATTGTCTTTTCATAAGTACCTTTTCTTTCGCTATAAGGTATCGCTTTGTATAGGTTAGCACATCTGTGTCCGTTGTCAGGGTAATGATTTTTGTCTTACTGCACCGTTGATTTGCTTGTCTGGCTACTGAGGTCGCATGCATCATTGAGATAACCCAGGGTAAACGTGTTTACACCACCCAAATTCACCCATCATTAACACGCGCATCCACACGTTTACCCTTGGTAACCTCAGTGATGCATCCAGGCCCTGGATGCTGTAAAAATTCCATTTGTCAAGTATGACGAAGGTATTACACACCGAAAGGTTGCCGCAAACAAAATAACTGACAAGAGTTCATAAAATCCGAGAAGTTCGTGAAAAAATATAGTCTTAATATTGAGTCAGGACCTCAGATTTCCTCATTGCATTCGCGTCTATGACATCCTCAGCTTTCCCTGGATTCAATGGTCAAAAGCTTCAGGTTTCAGGAATTCTGTTCAGATCCTTATCGCTAAATTACCTTGCATCAAAGCAAAACACGATTGTGGTCTAAAACAAGGATCGCAGTCATTTGGGCGGTATCACCCGCCGGGGCGATGTTTGAACTAATGCTCCTATACTCTTCCGGCAGCAATAGCTTAGGATACCATGGAAAATTTATGCGTTGACGATTACGCCGTCAAAAACGCTCATAAGCTGTCGTGACTGGACCTCATTATATGCTTCCCAACTGTGGGATCCTGCCGCACGGGCACAAATCCACGATGAATTTCTGAAGATTTGCGTACGCACGCGTCTCAGAGCTGGTTACTTCCGTGGCGGTTGCGTATGTCGGTGTGCTATTCATGACAGGGGGTGATTTATGGCGTTACGCACGAATGAGCGCCTGATTCGTGTGGTATTTCAACGACGACTTCCGGAGCAAAGCCATGTTTACGTCCATTTTTTTCCTGGCTTACTATATCCAGCACTTGATTTCCTACCATTTCTTAGTGTCTATAGCCCATCCTCATTGCTGATCGTTCACTCGGGCCAGCGCCATCCTGGCCGTTGGCGCTTTTATGCGTCCGTCCGATGTTTCAGGTGGCTGTTACGAGCAGACTTTTCACATCCAAAACGCCTCCTGGGAGCTTTGCACGTCTATTTTGTCTCGCTAAACTCCCAGGATAGCTTTACACTGGATCCCTGGATCTGTGAAAGATGTGGAGGCTTAAACGCAGATATCGTGGGTGAGTTTGATGAATCTGTTCCCATTCTGTGGGACTAAGTATTCTTGTTCGGCTCAGTTCGTCATCTATTAATTGATTTGTGAGCGGGGGGACATAATGAAAGAGCCTTCCGTTCTGCAAAAAGTGAACGTTTGTCTTCTCGGATTTCACACGGGCCAGCACATGGATGTCAGTCAGCTGTTGTGTGCTTCGTAGCCCATGGTGAATCCTAGAACGCCGCATGTAGCTTTCTCCTTCTCTTCTCCTGGATATTCTGTGCCTATTTCTCCCACTTACCTCCATTTATGGGACAAAGGAGATATCCCTGAATGGTCATGGTTCTGTTCTTTATTCCCTTCTTATACATAGATCGCTTTCAATAGCTTCACCCAAAACAGCCGGACTGGATCCATTGTGAGGTGCTCAGGCTTCGCTTACACCGCCATCCAGACGCATAATCGACTCCACTAAATATGCACATTTTTTTTGGGACAGCTTCCCCATGCTAGGACAAATTGCGTAGTTTCCGTTTCCCATGGGACCTCATGGCTCTCCCCCGTTCTTTCACGAGCTTACTTAAGCCTGAAGAGTTCCTTCCCTGTAGTAGTTCATTTCAAAAGCAATGATATTTGAGTAGTTGTCCTAACAGTCTTTCTTTCTTTGCTGTCTCTGCAAATTCTGCACACTTTCCTGCACTCTTTCTTCTCTGATATCTCTGCCACCATCTTCTCTCATTAAACGAACCACATGAGCAAAGGGAGGTTTCTTTTTTAGTATAAATCCTCACTGAAAACAGAAAAAAAGAAAAACAATTTCAGAATGTTTTTGATCATGTGATGATGTTACTTGACCCATATCCTGCAGAAAATTCCGGAAATACAAAATAGAAAATAGAAAGCCAAAACAGAAAGCTAAAAGCCACCGGATAATTGATTTCTAAATGCTAATTTGCTACTACACCTCTACTTACAAACTGTAATATTTTTCAATAGTTTGAATCATTTTTTCTGAATGAAAAGCCTTCTCTGCTGCCAAAGTTGTAACGATTATTACAATTGTACGTATGTTGTTTTGTTTTTATGCTCATTTGATGGAACAGCTGTGTAGTTAGGACTACGTGCACACAAAAATAGGCTTGAAAGAAATTTTGTTTACAGTCCATAGAAAGTACAGAGTAATGAGTTCATTGTCTATGAAAAGTACAGAGTAATGACCCGTACAGTAGCAAGTTGACTAAAAAATTTCGAAGATTCGAATAATCGAAAACTTGTTGGTTCGCGAAAAAATTCGAGTATTGTTATGTTCGAAAATTCGAAAAATATTTTTGAATATAAAAGTTCACTGCAAAACTCATCAAAATGTCAGGAATCTGCTGCTACAGTTTTAGCAACGAAAGAACATCTCCGTTTGAAACCAGCACCGTAAGTGTGAAATTCCACAGAGCAGTGCCTCTTCGAGATTCCACGTTTCTTGTCGTCACAGCCGTCACGCTATTCAGTTATTTCAACAGCTTGTGATTCCCAGCTTTTTGGCCCAAATTTTCCAGTGAAAACGTGTGAAAACGCAGAGAAATTTCTTTGCGTCAAAGTTTTCCTCGTCCCCACCTCAAACGGCTCGGCTAATGTTATGTGTAAAGTTATTAGAACGCTCTCTAATCCTGTGCACCCTTACTTCTTAAGTATCAAGTCTCTTGCCCTTCTTCTTTCTCTTTGCTCTCTTTTCTTTATCCTCTTTCCTTTGCCTCTCTTTTGTCCTAACTCCCTAGTCTTACGATGGGATGTTTTCCCCATTCTTACATACATATTTATCACGGATAGCTGATATAGTTTTTGGAAGAATGCAGTGGACCCATTCGCGCGCACTACCTGTTTGATCGAGAGCTGCAAAGGTAGTATGATGAAGTGTGCGGATGCGCAGACAATCAGAGTCCTAAATCGTAGGTGGTGCGGCGCGGCAAGCGGGTCCAGACATACTGAAATCTCTTATATAATAGTAGATTGACAAAAAACGAATACAAAAACAACTCGATATCACTGCCAATACTCATAAAAAATAATAAATTCTGGTCAGATGGAAATACCCATAAGTGATCCGCTGAATCTACCAATGTAACAGTAGCTGACTTCTCCAGAGCTACCTACAACTTAAGAAAAAGAAATCACGGGTGTGGGTCATGATGAGGCAAAAAAAAGGGGAGGAGGGTCAAACTTCCGCGGTTGGGCTATTCTAAGGATGGGCCAATGACAGAAACTCGGCCCGGCCAACTTCGCCTCATCATGACACACATCTCGAAATTACACTTTGATCGTTGTTTTTGTTTACAGCTATTGTTTTTTCTCTGAAAAAGACTTAAATTTGTTGTTAGTGACCAATTAGAAGTTCAAAAAGTCATGCAGTGAATGCAGTAGTGCAGAAAATTTTCTTGCACCCTGTTCTTGTGCTGATGCATATTGAAACATACATACCCTTAAAAAGAACAAAGATCCATCAAAATACTACCTCAGAACCTTCCGAGATTATCGGAGGGAACCCATTGTTGTGGTCGTTTTGATGAGTCTCTGTCGGATACTCCTCATTATCAAACTCGGCCATCCGTCCTCACCCGAACAACAGCTGTCTCGGCAGTCATTTCCGACTTCAACGCCGACTGTTGGCTGAGGCGCTGCTCATCGTTGTTGCCCTCGCTCCTCCCCTCCTTAAACTATTCGCTCAGTCTTCTCAGTATCGATCTTTGTGATTATCATACAATCCTCATATTTTATCCTGAAAATTCCCACGAAAACCAAGATCTATTCATATATCTCAGGATACCTTGGCAAATCAGTAGAAAAAAGAGCCAGTAGGTGGTTCTTTTCCAGGTGCTTTCACAATGATAAATCCCCCGAGCAACCCTCCCGCCTCTCATTTATGCCAAAGAAATTGATCCCAGCAGCATTTATTTACGATGCATATCCGAACGCAACAGACATAATAAACGAGAAACCGGCCATTCGCTCCCACATCGACACCTTCGCTGCGGTTCCATGCTCCTCGTACCTCCTCCGACATACATTCGCAGGATCTCATCGGATGGCATAACATATGCAGTTACATCCAGTCTACTCAGGTGTCTTCTGCTATAGTATCCTGCTGAAAACGTTGTGTTTTCAAAGTTGGAGTCATGCATAGACTCGTGGAACTTTTCTCAGAATCATCATGGTTCACAGCTTCAATCATAGAATTTCTCGCGCTGAACGTTCTAGGAAGAACGGTCCCAGATTGGGATTCTATGCCTTTTTCGGGCTTGATATAATGCCTTTGAGAATGTCTGGCCGTGAAATTAGGCATAGAGACTGCAGAAATCATCTCCAGTGAGGAATTCACATCGTTTTTTCCTGTCTGCTGTAGCGCCAGACTTTTTTTGGGATTCCACAAAGGGCTTCCCCTTCTTTGTTCAGGTTGGAGACATTTTACTATCATACCAGCTCACACAAATTTATGAACCTCAACTACTGCTATGTCTCATGATGTGCACCGTGGCTTTGGAAGATCTTTAGGAGTCTTTCCCTTTGAATTCAGATCTCATAATTGTATAGCCTCTGAGAAATAGTATGAGAAATGTTGGAGGGAATTCTCCGATATCCACTGAAATCTGGGTGGAAACACCAAATCCAACCAGAATTTACCCAGATTTCAGGCGAGGCGTGCATTTTCCAGCGAGCGGTTTACGCGACATTCGGTTGAAATTTGTCTGAAAATCAGCGGAATTTCGTTAAATCCGCGAAATATAGTGGATTATCCAAACTATATCTGGAGTTGGCAGATGCGGAGTCACCAGATTTCCATGATTTGAATGATTTCGGGAAGGAAACCTTCGTATCTATGCTCTAGGGTAGACAAATCATGCCAATATTTAGGGGGGAGCTGTTTATCCGCTGAGGGCATGGCCTCTTTTGAATAAAAGCTACATAAACAGCTACGTTCCGGAAAACCGTTAAACTTCACTTTTTTGCCAAAAAAAACCCAAAAGGATTGTAGTCCTGTGAAGCCATGATCCAGACATCTAACATCTAGTATTGCCTAAAAGTACGAGTTCCTTGTACAAATATGCAAGAAGAAACTTGTTTCTTCGGTGTCCTACAATTTCCAAAACAAAATAATATGTTCAAAAATGATGGCCTTACAAAGTCGGCATTAAGAACATTCTGATTCCTAACTGAATTCGGGTAGACAGATACGCTGTGGAGCTGTTTATACGACCTGACCTCTTGGCCCGTGCAGGTGTGAAGAGGCGGTATCTCTTTGCGGATAAACAGCTATACACCCCAATATTTACTAAATGTGAATAACAAGTAAATATCTCTTTCATAATGAGACCAGAATGAATTAAACATGTTTCAACTTCTCTTTTTTGCAGAAGTCATACCAATGTGAGCGACCCAGACTTTATGATTATTAAATACAGTCCATTCAAAACTTTTGGGCCGATGAGGCTGCAGGAAATCCAGAGGCAACGCGGCTGCGGCGCGGGCCGATTCGGAATGAAATGTTTGAAATGAAACTAATAGAGAAACCCACCGATTGGAAGGGGTTATAGTGACAAAGGTGGTGAAGTGGTAGGAAACGTAAATGTTCTAAAAAAAACAAACAACGGTAATAGCTGGTCTAGTTGGTGTATGTTGCCAAGTCGGCCGCGCCGCATATAGATTTCCCACCGACCTTATCGGTCCCATCGTTTCAGTTAAACTGTAATTTTATGATGGTTAGGTTGATACAGGAACAAACGAAACCCAGCAGTGGTGTAAAATTATTACCGCTTTCTCTCGGAGGGAGACATTTTTGCTTCTCCTCTTCGACTTTACAAGGCTTAGGTGACGTCGTCGTCGAGCTTTTCCCACATGAGTTATTGTACCTTTCAAAACACATATTCTCGCGTATGAGATAGCATTCATTCAAAACTCTTTGAGATGGCTCTCGATCTCCCATTTTACTGGCACATCCGTACCCGCATAAAGTTTTTTATCTGCTCTAAACCACATCAAGAACATCTGGTGCCAAGCCCCCCGCTAGCTCTTCTTCAGCTCCCGAACCCCATTGGAATTCTCCTGTGGCCTCAATTGCAGCTCGTGCGGCGAATAGCTCAGTCCAATATCCGCTTAGTCCGAAAAGTCGCAACCTCAACGATATTAAGCGCCAGCAACCTGAGCGGTACCATTATATTTAGCAATTTTGAGCATGGGGTATGCATTGTTATACTTGAAAAGCATGGCGCAGGCGAGATCTGTGATTGGTCACTTGCCTGAATTGACCAATCACAGGGCTTGGCTGCCAGCCTTTCTAGGTATAGCGCTCCACTGCCTGAGCTCAATACACTTTCTTGTTAATAATCAAGGTGGACTTACAGGTGACCCTACCGTAACGATTTTTTGCAGGCCTCCAATCATGGATTTGGAGGAGGCGAACGGTAACCTTCTAGCTGACGACATAAGGAACGTCAGTCCTCAACGAGGAACGCCAATGACCGATGAAAGGTAAGCCATTTTTCAGGTACTAGGAAATCAGAGTCCGCATGCATCACTGAGATTACCCAAGGTAAACTTGTCGACACCACGCGAACTTCTCCATCGTTAACACGGGTGTCAACGTGTTTACCATGGGTAATCTCAATTATGCATCCAGGTTCAGGAGGAAAAAAATGTATCTGGAAGGAGGTATTGAACTGTAGACAATAATTCCACGTGTAGGTAATAGTAGTTGTGCATGTTACCTTCTCACAGTCCTTTCCCAGATTATTTTCGCGTTCCTTTTTCTCTGATGTCTCTTCAGTTTTCTTCCAGTGTGGTACGGATCATAACAGAAGATGTACAGGGGCAGTAAGTACATGAAATCCTCAGATAGTTGCTCACTTAGACTTTTTTGCTTAATAAAATTAAAGTATGAGATTTTGGTTAGCATTAACACACTGCTATGAACTGCTTTTGCTTTTTCTTCTGTTCGACTAGAATCGCTAGAATGAAGGAAAAAATATTTAATATATGGATGTTGGGGTAATATAATTTTTTTGAACAATTGTTACATCATGTTTTAGTTCAGGTAGGTCTGAATAGAGTGTTGGAAATATGTTGTCCCAAAAAAAGGCAGCAGCCAAGGATATTTGAAACTTCATAGCACCTCCGATTTAGGAGCTAGGTAGATAAATCCTGAGCGATTAGAAAGCACAAGCCGTGCTCCATTTACATTCTAGGAGCACCCTGTTATTCCTTCGTTTCCGTGATTTTGATAGTTATGCACTTTGCGGTGCTCATCTTCAAGTCGGCCATTATTTATAGGACTACCTAATATCCTCACAGACTTTCACAGAAACATGCGGTGACTGAAGGTTATCTCCTCCATAATTATGACTTGAAAATTTACTGATTTTTTTTCTAGGATTACTATTTGTATTAAAGTTCATCTCCTTTGGTTAGCTTTACTATTTTGCTTGTTTACCATTTTTGTTTGCTGTTACTAAAAATTATATTTCTAAGCAATCCTTATCAGACAAATGTCCCACTCTTCCTCAAACAAACATTCTTCTTCAGAGTGAGCAGCAGCGACCTCGTCACAATCAATGTATCCGGATTGCGATTTCAAACATTCGAAAGGACGTTGGCCCGGTGAGCTGATATATGTATGATCACAGTTTTCAACAGCTTCTTTACTACATGAAAAAATGGACTATTTTTACCAGGGAACAAATTCAAAATGTCAAGTTTCTACAAGAATAAAGCAGCGAAAAAAGCCGCATTAGTTATGCACTAACCTCGTAATTTCGAGGTGTTACATATTATCCTGATCGCATGATTTCCCGTGTACGTAATTTTAAGAGAGCAGTGGAAGAAAATAATCCCAAAGTGCTAGCACTATTGAGGATAAAAGTAACTTCTACAAAAACACTCATCTTGAAAAGCTTTAGCGCACCTATTGTATATTTTTGTAATTTTTCTCAACCTGGTGGGAAGACAATTGCGTTTATCCACCCTTATCAGTCCCGTGACGGTGTTGTACAGAAAAGTGAAACTAGCTTTTCCACAAGAAGTGAGCCTAAATTTCTTGCTGGATTTGCACATACATATGTCAGAGTTTCCTTCAGGATTCTACCACCATTACTGCTATGCTGGTATATACGTATGTACTAATGTATGTACTAATGCATCATCTTTGTCAAGGAGACTTATTTTGTCGCTCTTGGAAACGGAAAAATATATCCAGTTCCACTGACGGTTTTCAGCTAATGCTTTGCTATTGCTCTTCTTTTTGCCTGAGTTCTTCTAATATGTCCTTTTACAAATGGAACTGAAGATTTTTCTTAACTCGAAACTTGAAGCTTTAGCCTTTATCTTTTGAACCTCAAGAATCCCAACAACATGAGTGGAGTGCGGGTATAACGCTACAGTAAATGTAAAATCAGACGACAGTTGGGAATTTTACCGTTTTCTTGCAGCCCACGACTGTAACATGCCTAAAATTTGAGGAAAAAAAACAATAATGTAGGGCTCGTATGTGTAACCAATTTTGTTTTGTTTTTGAAATATGGCTCTGAAAAAATCTGAAATCATTGTAATTTTGCTGCTTTTCATTGTGATGTTGAGCGCCACTCCTTGATTTTTTCTAAAAGCTAAACCGAGGTTTTTCAAATGGATCTTGATTCAGTTAGTTATCTGAGCCTCCGTTATCTGTCTTCCATTCATTCCAACTCATGTATGATTTTTCCCGTGGTTCTGCTTTCTATCCGAGCCCACTATCTGCATAAAATATATAATTGAATACAACTTCGAGAAATCCTTAAATTCCAAATTTCCTACAGGTTCCCAAGCACACTCCTTGGCAACAAGGCGAAGCGAGAAAAATACTACGTGCAGGAGCTGAACGAGTACTTCTTCGATCGGCATCGATCAACGTGAGTGGGTTGTTTCCGGCATATCCAACGTGATTTCTTCGCCTTTGTGAAACCAGTGGTTGCCAGAGCAGCTGGTCGCTGCTTTGGCGTCTATATATAAATGCCACCACGTGCACACCACTGTGAGACTTTAGGGCAATTTATATGAATACGTGCGTGCGTCGGACGCGCGTAAGACGGGCAAATAAGCTTTTTGGATAGGTTTTTAAGACTGGGTGTTGACTTGATGTTATATCTCAGTGCTGACAAAGTGCCTAAGACTTATCGGCACAATTTTCCTCCTGCTCTGGATAACCCGTACTTGTACAAGACCGCAAGCGCTTCTGCTTCAGACCCACCGTTCATTACATAGTCGCATGTCTGACGAACGCACGAATTTCGTATAAACTGCCACGTTCTGGTACCACAGCTGGCACGTAAGTGTTGGTAAGAGGGGGATGGGCTAGGTATTTGGTTGAAATCTTGCCGTATCTTCGCAGCGATAATTTTTCTTTTCTCGGGTTTTACATACGGACTGAATAGACTGGCCTAGAGGCTTTAGGATACCATTCTGGGAGAAGTCCATGTTTGACCCATCCCACTTTTGGATAGAGTAGCCTTTCTCATGCTGTTCGGGTATGCGATACGGGCTAGGCGGGTTAGAAAAATGATCAGATGTCTCAAATGAGATGGGTATTGACAAGCAGTAATGATATAGTGGTATTAGGGCATTTTGTACCAGGTGCATGCGTCATTCGCGCGTCAGTCGCACGCATCCGTTTGCGGAGGATTTTCTCTGAAGACTGGTCAACGCAGCATGCAAATCCGCAATGGAAAGAACGTGCGGCAGCCGCAAGGCCGCAAACGCGTGCGTCTGAGCTGCGTCTGCAATGCGACTGGCCCTATCCTTCATCATGTAGACGCACGCGCGTCAAACGCACGCAAGTAGTGTAAATTCCTTAGGCTACCGGTATAAGGGCAATTTATACCAGATGCGACTTATCAGACGCACGCATCCATTTTCGAAAGATTTTCTATGAGCACCGGTCAACGCGGCGAGAAATTCTCAAAGAAAAGAACGCGCGGCCATCGCGTGGCCGTAAACGCGTGCGACTGAGCTGCGACTGCGATGCGACTGGCCCCTATTCTTCATCATATAGACGCACGCGCGTCAGTGGCACGCATTCAGTATAAATTGCCCTACACTCTCCGAGGAGTATAGCATTTCGTATGGGCGACTTCATTATCGATACGTATTGATTGTGGGCGGTCCGATATCGGCGACTGACCGTCCGCAATCGATACGTATTAAAAATTAAGCCGCCGCGGCGACGGCGATGCTAGGTGCTATACTCCTCGAGGGGTATACCCGCAGCCTTATTCATCAAGTCAATAATTGGTCTCCCTGCCTCGCTCGCTCCGAATTTTGCAGAAAGCTATATCCTTTTAAGAAAAATACCATTTCTAGCAAAGGGTTTGCCGCGTCGCTTGAGATGCATCGCGTATCGATTAGACTGATGTCACCTGCACATTTTAAATAATTATTCCTTGATTTGATCCCACATATCACTCTTTAGAAGAGGCAAGATTTCAACCATGACACCTATCAATTCATATTTCTGGTAGAATAACATTTCCAATACTAAATAATAGTTCAAATTTTAGCGATGACGACTTCGATTGGCAAACACGCGCGACTCTGTAAGCGTTTGTGTGCGAGATCCCACGTCCCCCTCTTTCCATCCCAGTGCACGCCTATCCGTCACACATACACGAGTGTTTCGTCCACTAGGCGTCCCCGTAGTTCATCACGGAACACAATACTAACCATCTATGTTTTATTAGCACGCAAAAATTCCATAGAGATTCTCATCCCAGCACCAGATAGTCGTTACAGGTTCGAGTCGATTCTGTATATTTACCAGAGCGGTGGACGAGTTAAACGACCCGAGTCGGTGCCGATCGACATCTTTCTTAGGGAGATGCGATTTTTTCAGGTAAGCTTAGTTTAGCTGTCATGTAGCTCTTTGGCTCGACAGCCGATCCACGTGTAAGAGACTGCTTACTCTGAAAACCTCCGAAATACATCATTTCCAACAAATGAGCAGTCACGGAAATTTTGGCTGAACTTCGGGGATGCTTATGTTTTGGATTACCAAGTGGGATCCATCGAAGAAAAATATGACAAGCGCTTCAATTTATTACATCCTCAGCTGACACAGCTGGCCCATTTATTCGAATGACCGAACTTTACCTACTTCCCTCCGCTGGAGCGCCTTCGCCCGCAAAGTGTTTTTTTTCTGGATGACGACTTCCAGGAGATTGTCGGGATTGCCACGCGCTATCGTAATCCTACAAAGACCGATTGCGCTGCAAATTGGATACAGTTTATGTGTTCAGTACCTTAAATAATCCTCAGCAATGTTGCAGCAAAAAAAAATGATTTTTTTCGGAACCCCAGCGTGATCTACCATCTTCGTATTTTGGATGTGTACCATTACGAGGAGAAAGGGGCGTGATCAGGTGATTCTGATTGGCGCATTCGGGCCGCTCGTCACGCTCACATGTTTGAACTCGCACGGCGCCACGCACGAATATGTATACCATGTATTCCGTATTCGACGCAGCACGAGTTGTACCAGGTGGGCGTGGCGGGCGTCTCGATTGCGCCAATCAGAATTGGCTGGTTACGCCTCTTTTCTCCTCACGATGATGCGCAGCCTACATTTTTGTACCTTAACATCACATAATTGTGTTGAGTTCCTAGAGTAAAGAGTATTTAATAGTAGAAACCTCATGGACACCACTTATATGCTTTGTAGGCACTGTAAAAGCCATGGAGCTATTCATAAGTTTGTCATTTTTAATCAAAAATACAATATTCAGATGGGCGACCACCTTGTCGAAGAGTTCTGGATCGCTGAAGGCTATGAGAAACCGGAGGAAGCCATAATGCCAACAAACAAATCGCAACGGAAATTATGGGAACTAATGGAATACCCGGACAGTTCGTTAGCCGCTCGAATCGTCGCCTTTATTTCTATAGCTGTGATCATAGTGTGAGTTTTAGGTTTCACTTTACTTAGAACCAATTAAAATGAAATAATTTCTTCATTTTGACCATCAGTCTCTATCTCTCCCTGTATCTCTTCTCCTTTCCAAATATTCGAATTTTTTCTTGCCTAGAATTGCATATTTGGATGAGTGTATCAAAAATTCAAAGTAATTCAACAGTACATAATTTCGGTCCCAAGTTTAGTCTTCACTAGAAGATTCGACACCTTGGTGCTAGTGGTTAGCCCAGGTGTATAAGGGGAGGGTAATGATGAATAGAGTATTGACCCAAAAATGGGACCTGGGGCAATAATGGGACCGAATATTGAAAGAATATTGACCCAAAAATGGGATCTGGGCTGGATTTTTCTGCAAGAAAAAAGAAAAAAAGGGAATCATACCTGACTTCCGTTTCATTCCTGCTACTGTGCGGAAATTTGATGGGAACAGGGCTTCTCCGGATTTCCTCAGCGTTGAGGGAAGGTCATACAAATCGGCAAAAAACATTAAAATTAGTTCAATTTACTAACCTTCTGCCTTTTTAATCCTGTGCAGCTTGTCGTTACTCATCCGTTTGTTCTTTCTGCTCCTCCAAGTCCTATGGCTAGTGCGTTTTCGAACTTGGGTAATTAAACCTTCAAAACAAATCTCCTTGAAAATTAATTTCACTTCCAAACTTGCAGGATCAAATCGCCTCGAAAAAAGCATGGGAGATAAGGTTTCTGGGTAAACAGATGGCGTTTCTATCACTATTTTGGAGCTGTTTTGTATTCCCTGCCCGGGCCACCATGGCCCTGTGGATGACAGAGCACTACACTTTCACTACCGTGTTTTCTTTATATGCATTTTGGGTGTGTTAACAGTTCTCACGGACTTGGAAGGTTTTACCAAATGAAATAATAATATTATTTATCGCGTAGACAGTTGTTTACATCTTCAAGTAAACAAATAGTAAATAAATAGCCATTCAAGTAACTTTCTTCCCTTCAGGTCAATTGTATCATTTTGCTGGGAAACGGTGCCATCTGGCGAACGAGAGGTGGATGCTATAATAACGATGCTGAAGAATACTACCGAAAAAGAAGAGGGCAGAAACTTCTCGAATCCATTCTTTTGGATCGAACTCGTCTGTATACTTTGGTTTACTATTGGTAGGTTTTGTTTACTGTTATTCAATTCATGGTCCTAGAAAGTAAATCGTGTTATGCGGTCGTAAATTTTCAGAGCTAACTTTACGATTCATCAGCTGTCCCTCGAAAGTCTCATTTCTAACGTCATTTCTGAACATCATCGATTTTATAGCTATCGCTCCGTTCTTCGTGAATCTGATATGGTAGGCTTTCAAAGATTTTTCCGGTTTCTTAAAAATATGGCAATGGATTTTCTAGGGCGGACGCTAGCAAGTCCAACTCATCAATGTCGTTCGCTGTCCTTCGAGTACTTCGGCTTGTTCGAGTGTTTCGAATATTCAAGCTGAGCAGGTACGTTATTACTTCTGTTGCTTTTCTTCTCCATGAATAACATCAAAATACTAGTAAAAATTGACCAGGAATTGGTGGTAAACCGTTTTTCTTTCTAAAAAAATAACTTCTAGAAAACTGAGAAAACCTGTTCCTCCTATCAGGAGCACTTGTTGCCATTTTCTTCTTTTTCTCATCCTTCTCAGAATCCAGGAAATTTCCACGTGAATATTGTGTGGCGCGATCCAAGAACCTTCTCGGAAAGGCCCTAAAGGCAATTCATACTAGATGCGTGCGTTTGACGCGCGTAGATTTATATGATGAAGAACAAGCCGTGTCAATGTCCTGACGCACCGCAGACGCACGCGTTAGCGATGGTCGCGCGTTCTCTTCATTGATGATGTGCATGTTGCGTTGACTGGTTTTCATTGAGTCTTTCGCAAATGGATGCGTGTGTCTGATGCAAGACTAGCGCACGGATCTAGTATAAATAGCCATTTGAATAACCCAGAAAAAACCAGGCTGTATGAGCTTAATAAGCGAAGATAGGTGCGTTTAATCCGAGAATTTCGTCCTAGAAAGGGAGCAAAGTGAATGTTGATGGCAGGGAACTATAGCTACAGTGGGCGTCGACGGCGGTGGCCCATCCACGATCTCGAAAAGCACGCGGCGCAACCGCGCCGCCCACGGTGGAATCGTCGCCGCAGTGGCTAATCTGAGTTTTCTCGGTAGTTGTTCATCACATTTGATGGTAACTAATAGGAAAACTAACTGACTATCAAGGACATCCCAATTTGTTGTCCTGGGGGGATTCCTGCTCGAGCGGCGCGGTTGCGGCACGTGCTTTTCGAGGCCGTAGAAGGGCCACAGCCGTAGACGGCCACTCTATACTTATCCAGGGAAATGTCCATTTGGATTAAAAGGCAAGGCTACAGCCTTCCCCGGAATGTCCGTGAATGTCGCTACAGCTATCCACCTCTCGCTCCAACCCATCCAATTTTCCTTCTCATGTTTTGGTGCTTTTTTCACCTTCTAAAATCAATATTTGCTCCATAATCAATATTTTTACCGTCCCCTGTCTCACAATTACTAGGTCACAGCGATATTCAATTTTTAGAATCTATTTTTTCTGCAAATCCACCTCTAAACCCCCATAAAAACCCAATTCCAGGCACTCGGTCGGTCTGCAGATCCTCGGCAAGACGTTTCGGGCATCAGTGCAAGAATTCTGCTTGCTCATCTTCTTCATGGTAATCGCACTGGTGCTTTTCGCATCCGGGATGTACTTTGCTGAGCAGGGCGAACCACATTCGAAATTCACCTCAATCCCAGCGTCATTCTGGTTTGTACTGGTGAGTTGTTTCGACGCAGATCAGTCACGCGCCTGCTCCTCTGACGTGAGGCACAGACAGATTGATTAGGGCGTTTTTCATCGGGCAATTGTTCCAGGTGACAATGACAACAGTCGGGTAAGCATAGGTGTAGTGTGGTGTGATTAATTAGAGTGTCCTATGGATACTATGTGTCGTTGTTGTCCTACGACGTGATTCACGTGCGACTAATCCAGAATCTGGTGGATATCTAGCTAGAACTGATGGGGATTTGTTCAGATACGGCGATCTGGTCCCACTCAGCCCTCAAGGGAAGATCGTCGGCTCAATGTGCGCGCTGATTGGAGTGCTTACTCTCGCTCTGCCGGTGCCCATTATTGTAAGTTTTTATGTTATGACATCCTTTGTGAAATATTGCGCCGATCAAAACAATGAGGTACCAGCTAAAAACTTTACCAAAGAAACATCAAACATCATGAGAAATGCTTGAAAATGGAAAAACAGGGTAAAGAAACGGACTCGTTGGCGTCTAAAATTCTTGAATGTTAACACCAGTCCTTATTGTCTTCCTTCAGTTACAATTCCTACTTTCATCTGAAATTTTGCGGCAGTTTTCCTATAATGTTTTTCTATATGTAAACCGGGTTTTTCTGGCTACAGGATTGTCCTGAACCTTTCTCAAAGAGAATCAATTTTTTGAAAGTTTGAAATTGCTAAAGGAAAAGGTGCGTTATAACTGGAATGGGAGGTGCTGATGGGTGCTGCGATGATTGCTCACTTGGGTGAATTGACCACTCGCAGTGCTCGACCGTATTACCCTTCCCAGGTATAACGCTCCACGCCCAATGAATAGAGTGAAAAATGACAGGTTTCTCCACATTCAGTCGACATTATGCTCTAGGAATTTAGAAAGCCCTTTTTTCTGCCTAAACAGGTTATTGGGTTATCCTCTCTACACACAAGTACTGAGGCTGAAATACCCAATAATGTGCCTTGGCATCTTTCTTGTTCCTGGAAATTGCTCTTAGATGTAATTTCCAATGGAAAAACTAAATGTCAAGCAATTCAGTGATGCCTTGTTGTAAGTTTTGAAAAAAAAAACTCTGACAAGAGTGGCTTTGCGACTGGCCGACCGGGTGAATTGACCAATTGCAGAGCGTTGAGTGCTGCATCTTGTTATTATGACACTTCACACGTCCTATAAGTACGTCCGATTATTGAGAGCGAAATTGCAGTTCCACACCAGTTCAGTATCCCATTCATTTCATTCATATCCCATTCGAGGTTACTTGGAACAAATAACCAGCCAAACTTGTAGTTTCATTTTTTTACACTTATCATTCCTACAATTGTAGCATTTTGTTTCCATTTCAAATTGCAGGACTCAATAAAAGGTTTAATAAATAAATATGTACATAGGGAACGTTAAGGTGTAGAGCGAGCTACTGCCATTAAAACAGTCATCATTATTACAGGTAGCCAACTTCAAGCACTTCTACCGACAAGAAAATCGTCTGGCCACAATGCGAACAGCTGGTAAAGATTCGGACGAAATGGAGAGTGGCGACGATGACAGCTGACTAGCGGCGGGACTGCGACCCAGCGTGAACAGCGAAGTACGACGTCCATCTCATTAATCCTCAATCAGCTGTTGATCTTTGATCCGCAAAGGTTGTTATACGATTTACAGCGACTTTAACATCACACCAATCACCACTCCCCATGTCACCGCCAACCTGTGCACTTTTCCACAAGCACTATCCCTTTTTTAGTTAGAAAAACCTTCAGCCTAGAAAATGGATGACTCCCACAGAAATATACTTTCCGAAAATATATAAGGTATAAAGAATCTACTATAAGCATAAACCCCTCAAAAATATAAGGCATAAAGTAGATTATAATGTCTAATCCTGATTTTAACAACAAACGAGAGCAAACAGGGGCAGAGGAGCATAAAAGGACAGACTTACAAAAGGTGACTCGTCATCGGATTCGCTTTCTATAATGTGTAATTTTCTGCCTAGGCTTCCGTTTATGGGGATGAGATCTTATTTGCAGATCACGAATATCGCAGTATTTTTCTATCTTAGCCTTATCTTGTAAAGATATAGTAAGATGTTAATGAGAAAAACATTGATTTTGTACGCGACAGTTTTATCAGACACTATCTTTCTCTTTTTTCTTTGCTCAAATAATCCGGAAATTTCTTGGCTGAGTGAGTAAGGGGTTATTTGAGGTGATAAACATGAATATCATATCCACTTTGTACCACAGCTCAAATACGTCAGCTAAGCTATTGCTAACACCACTGCCATTTCTCTAAATCCCTGCCGATGTTAGCATTTTGTTTCACTCTCCTACATTATTCCCACCGTAATCTTATAAAAAAATTTTCTCATTTCTAAATATTATCTCATAATTAATATTTAGAACAAAAATTAGGAATATCTTAATATTATATTGATTTTTCTTTTTTTCAATTATTTCTGAAGCTTCAATCGTATGTAGCTACAGAATAACCACATTCTTGCTTCGCTACAAAAAGCTGTTTTTACCCGACTTTTTCCCTTTGCTTCTTTCAAATGTTGTAAGTTGGCGCGTCGTTGGATCAGAGACGGAGTTGTTCCATGGGTGCTACCTCCAACCCTGAACGTGATCAGAAGTACAGCTTCGTGAGATTTTTATTGGAGGTATACACTCATTTCGGAAAACACTCCTACACAGTGAAGAGATGAACACGAGCTCAACCTCGCCCAAATTCAAATTTTTTTCATTTGGGTAGTGAGAAAAGTCGAATAGACGCTGAAAGGTTGGAGGAGAGCTTGAATGCAGTCTAATCACACACATCTGGCACTCCCCTTTCCCCTCGCCTACAAATTCTTCGTGCACACTTTTCCCAAACCACTGCATAGTCATAGTTTTACTTCACAATTTCTCCTCTTAGAAGAAATTCACCCATGAATTATCCCGAACTCATAAGAATTTCACAATTTCAGGTGTGCAGTGCGGATGCTAGCAGCACCAGCGACGAAAATCCTAAGAACGATTCGCTGCTAATGGTTCCGGACGACATCCCAACACCAGTGTTCGGTCGCCATTCGATCCTTCACTCCCATCGAGGATCTGTCTTCTTCTAAAGCACTTTTCGCTGTCATTTTGTTCTACCGTTGAGACCACTGCTCCTGTCCATCAAGCTCCTTTGTCTTTGCGAGTCAAACTTTTCATCTCAGGTACATCAGGCAAACAGTGGTTCTCAGCTGTGTCGCCGTCCCATCCGTATCTATTGAACTACTCTTCTCTTTTTTTTTTTTGAATTTTTTTCATCATTGTTTCGTGTTACTCTGTCGGGTCTTCACTGCTGTATCATAATCCTGTTCCCTCATAATTAATCTGTCCTGTATATGATGTAAAAAGATCATCGATATATTGACTGTGATAATCATAAGCACCTACTATTATGTTGAAGATGATATTTAATGAAGTGTCAGAATCATTTTGTACAAAACGAAACCAGCTCGTCAGTGGCTAGCAAAATACCCGTACAATTACGACCAAAAAATAAGCAGTTGGTATGCATGAGGATTAAACGAACAAAAGTTAATAAAACGTGAAACAGAAGAGCTGAATAGAAAATACATAGTTGGCACAGAATCTCGTTCGAATACGGAATGGAAATATATTTTTAAAAAATAAACTGAACGTGAAAGCAAAACAAAAACCAGAAAGCACAGCAAAATTATTATAATTCTCATCTCGGTCAGCTGCGTAGCACTGGGGCAGTATGGACGATACCTTGGTCAGTCACCTCGGTAACCATCTCATTTTTGCCGACTTCTGCATCATCCACGTAAATAACGCTCTGAAAGAACAACATTATTTTTGGCGAATGTTATTGAATACCGTAGGTTTTAAACAAAGATCCGTCTTGACGCATGAAGTCCAGCAGCAAATTGCAAGGAAGCTCACCCAATATTACGGTCACTACCTCCAGCCGCTCACAAAAATTATCAGCATATTAAACGAGCCTTGCCACTGTCATTTCTGTGAAGATATGTCAAAGAATTCGCATTTTGATCCAAAACGCAAAACGCGCATTGGAACACACATGTATGCTTTTCGAGAAAATCCCTGATGCTTGAATTTACCAGATTAAAAAAGATTATAAAAAAAGCGTCCATTCTTAGTCAAGTCTACAAAGTAGATCAAAGTTACGGTGAAAGCAAGAACATGTAGAAAAAAAGGAATTTCAGTTTGATCTGAAGCATTGTCATGAGATTTATGTCTGCCTCATAATGAACAAGAAATAGCGAAAAATACATCTCGAGATATCCTTAATCGGGTACAACACAGACCCACCGAGGCTCAGTAAAGTTAAAAACCTTGACGAGAAGTTTTCTTTTTTTTTTTTGACATTTAACACATCCCCTATTTTCGAAGTGTTTTGCCAACAAATCCTAATTCCGGCGAGGCTTTGAACTAGCCTACATATGTCTTGGTTACCACCAAAACCTAGGCTCGGATTCATGAAACGGTAACCATGCAAACGAACGATGGCGAGCGTGATTGGTTATACCATAGACTACGTAAAGTTGAAAGGCGCAGGACGCAAAAATTGGTTTGCTTATCTGGTTTCGCTTGGTTTTGCTTTCATGAATCCTAGCCCTAGTATAATAGGGGTTAACCCAGTTGAACGGGATTTGGACGATCGAGTGAGATCGAGCGGTCTTTCGATTAAGTCGGTCCTAGAATTTATCCTTGTTGGAGTATTGAATCCAACGCGACTTATACACTGGAGCAGTTGGCGAAACGTGTGGATACGATGTTCCAAATAAATTTACCTTCAAGGCAAAACTGGCGCTCTCACGACGCCCCAATGACGGGAAGGTTAACAACAAATTGGAAGCCAATTTTTACCAAATGCCAATCAATTGGATGTTCTTCTGAACAAATGGGAGTGAAGAAACAAAAAGAGGACTTCTACCAGTCGTTTCCCTGCATTTTTTGCTTGAGTGAGGTAGCAATTTAAATACTTTTCAAGCTATGATATATATTAGTAAGCACTGTTGAACGAATGAAAAACATGAATTTAGAAAGAAGTAGCGGGAAGTTACTCTGTGAAATCATATCTGAAAAACAAACAAACCCAACGTTGAGCATAAAGGAACTTGGTATATACCACCTCCGCTTCCTGCATTGCACGACGACCTTATACCTTCTACACATTTGGTAGCGAAGACCTTACACATTCGCAAGAAAACTACTCCTTTAAAAGTGCATTTTCTGTGAATTGCTACCTTTATGCAGCTGAAAGAAGCAAGACAAAGCTGAACAAACCATATTTTCCAAGTTGTCACCATACTGCAATCGCAACTGCTCGTACTGCTCCTCAGTGATTGCTATCATCTGCCCCTCACCCTGAACCAGATTCACATGAACAAATGAGAACAAAAGAGAATTGGAACGGCAATAATGTGAAACTGACCTCATCAACGGGTTCTTCCACTAAAATTTCTCCTAGAAGATGGGGAGATGCGGAATTTGGGTCTTGGTGCATTCGCAGCTCTTGTTGAGCGTGGTCAAGTTGGTCTATTTGTTGTTCCCCGGATTCACACTTGAACTGTAACGAAAACCCATTGAAGTTGAAGACTGTGGCAAAAGATGCTGTTATGCTGTTTACCTGCGCCTGTCTATCCAGCTCAGAATCGTCATCTATCACGACATAGAAGTCGCCGTTGCTATTCATGACATCTTGTGGTACAATCACCTGATTATATTGATATTTTTGTGAGAATAAGAAGAATATGGCATTATAAGCAATGACACTATAAAAATGACAATAAGAATTAGGAAAAATGCCATTTATTCCGTTTTCTAGAGGATTTAAATGTAATGACTGGCGTAAAATATTGCCTACCTGCATAGTGCCATCCGGACCCGTCTCGATTCGTCCCATGTAGGAAGTGCCGTCCGAACTTTCCACACAAACTCCGGCACCAGGGGCTAAACATACCAACGTTTCGTGTTGAGAGCATAATGTAGAAAAAAAAAACAAAAAAAAAGAACGAGAAACTCACTCAGCGTACCGCTTGGATGAGAGGTCTCCTGGTAATTTTGATACTCAGGAACAGCCCCATCTACCAGCTTTTCGAGATGAGCATTCACTCGATGTAGATAAAAATCTCGCCTGAGACTCTATACATTAGGTATCGTAGGACTCGACGGTCTTAGAAGGTTCTCACCGATTGGAGTATTGAGAATTACAACAAGTCCACGTTACTCGATCGGAATCCACATCAATACGGTAATTACTGTAGCCAGGCGCCTCAATCTGAAATACAGAAAGAAATTGGAAAAATATTCTAACACAACATTGAAACTTGTAAAATTCATAGAAAAATATTCTAATACAACGTGGAAACTTGTAAAATTCACCTCGCAAGAAAATACCCTTTTCGAATGAACGCGGAGCATGTGGCGCACCAAAAGCGATGGACGAACCAACCGCAAACCGCAATGCTCGCAAGTTGTGCTGGAAGTGGATCATTCTTCTAGCGGAACTGAGGCAGATACTAATTAGCTTCTAGGCTATGCCCCTTCCTAATCGTGCTCTTGTAGTCTGTTTCACTGTGAAAAATGATTCAAAAAATGGCACAGAGAAAGAGAGCTTCCGAATGTGTGCATGAATTGTGGATGATGAAGAGAAAAGCAGGCAATATGCACGAATATGCAACTACGTTTGCGTTCGGAACAAATTATAGCGATGCACGATGTGAGCCATACAAGCACTGGAAACCACACCACAGAATGAGCTCTTTCACCAAAATAAAAAAAAAAAAACAGCATGCTTTACTATTATCTACTGTAACACCCCACACATAAATTCGTTTTCCCCCTTAAACTTTTGCTTTTATAAATAAATAAACCCCAGATTATCAATGAGCAAATCCGCATTCTCATCGCTCATTTCTAACCTTATACAAATTATTCACAAAATGAAAAAAAAACCACATCTTGAACTCCTGAATGAGAATAGCCCAAGAACACAACCGCTGAAAAAAACTAACCGGAAAGAAAAATCGTCACTGGCGGAAGTGGCCGGACCATGCCTATCGTCTATTTCATTGCTTCTTGGGTTGGCACCAAGCGCTATTAATCCACGCCCTTGTAGAAGGTGACGCTTCCTCACTATCTAAAAAGACGGACTCATAAGTAATGCGACTATGAGTGTATTTACTTATTTATTTGTTTACTTAATAAGCATGTACCTATGTAAGCATAAAGAAGCACAAAAGCAGACGACTGTTTGATAAGCACAAGAAATAAACAATTAAGAACAACTACTGAATATCAATCAAAATCAACGGTGGACAACTTTTAGAATTCGCTTTACACGATACTTTTGACTTTTGCAAAATTCATCTACTTTTTTATAGTTCTACAGGCAGTTCATTACAACTAACATGGACAATACAACGTGAAGCACCCAAGAAGTAATTTTTAATTTAAAAAAGCGGCCATGTGCTTCAAGTAACTCACCCTATCCCGATCTGATCTGACAGTAAATGGAGGCATTGCATGTACATCGGCTTTATGTACGTTCAACTCCGTCATGGTATAAGCGACATGTCCACACCACTTACAGACGTATCTGAACACAGAAAAAACATAATCAAAATATGTAGTACAATAGCAGAATGGAATATGGATGAAAACTTGTGAGAAGTAATAGGATTTGCGCGAAAGAAGACATTTTAAACATTCAAGGACACCATTTGAATTTTAAATTTTAAACAGGCTTTTATTAGAAACAGATAAGATAGGCCCCATTTGGACGTCAACATATGTGTAGTAGTATAACTATAGCATAGTATAACTTCCGTTTCCATTAGTGGTAAGCTCGCGCTTCGCTGAGTACTGCGGCGGAAAAGTGGGCGTGTCGTAGTTAGTTGTTCGTGGCATGGGCAAAAATAACTTCCTGGATCGGAAACGATTGTTCATATTGCCCCATAAGCCATGTAGTAGCCCCCTAACAGAGCTTTTATACTGTGGTCTAACAAGCTCTTCGGCCAAAGAGGTCTCATGTGTCTTAGTATTGTCCACGCTCCAGAGTAGGCGACGAGGTCGAAACGATAGCCCAATAGAGTCTGTTACCAATCATGAACAGGATACTTCCTCTTTCACATGAACACACAATGTTATAAAGCAAATGTGTCAGCGCTGTAGGTCACAAAATCTTACTTCCTTCGTCTTGTATGCATCTGCTGGTTGTGCACAATCAGGCTACACTCATCTCCAAATACCATGTTGCATTCGTTACACATAAGTCGATTAACTTCCTGGAAACACAAGCTACTGCAACTGATTGAACACTTTCAATAAAAAAACTCAATCTAAGCACCTCAGGTCCGTAACGAGCGAGCAATTTGAGTTTGAGATCATCGTTCTTTTTGTGGGCACGTAGGTGGCTCTCCATAGCAGCAGGACTATCGGCGTCAACGAGGATTCCACACAAATTACATGCTTTAAATCGGCGTTCTCCTACGTCAGCATCATCAACTCCATTGCCAGCAACATTCTCGTTTGAATCCGGGCATACTATAAAACAATGTTTCGAATCGAATAAGAAAATTCTGGGAATAATGTCAACGAAGAGGTGAATAGTGCATCGAAACTACTAAAATTACAAGGAAAAATTGTCAATATTTCAGTGAATATGTGAAAATTCTAATCCACGTAACAAGAAGTTAATTTAACAAATTAATAGAAAGCCTCAACACAACCTCGGGGGTCACCGATACTCAAATCATCTTTTAACGCAATCCGGAACATACCAGGAAATGTCCCAAGAGTGCCGTTTGAGACTTGCTCAATAGCATGTCTCGTTATTGTCTCTTGCCGAAGACGGGCGGCAAAGACACGTTCTCGCCGCCTCGCAAGTTCTTCTTCCCTTCGGCGCCATTCTGCACCAATCGCTTCGATATGCTCAATAATCTGAACGAATCATGTGAAGCGAGTTTAATAAGCAGATACTATGAAAAACAAGCCTATGACCAAAGTTCCACAAAATCTTAGATTCTCGCATTTGCTGCTAAAACTCTTTTAGAGTAGTAAATTTGATGGACATTACTACCAAACATTCAGTTAGGAACAGCAGCAAAGAAAGTTGCAGCATTTCTCTCCTGGGATCCTCAGCACTTGAAACAACGGTAAAGATGTATTACTGAGTAAGATTTAACCGGTAACAGCAAAACGTTGGCGAGCAAATCACGTGAAATACAAAATATATCAGCAGATCACGTGGAAAACAAAATAACTGTGCGATTTTGCGAAGAAACAAACTCTTTGAACACAATACTTCTGCCATCTATGTTAATTTTTCTCACTTTGGGATTGAAGGACTCACCCCTGGCTCACTCTTTCACACCAGTGCTCCAGGAGTTCTACGAAATCATTTTTACGGGAAATGTATAGGAAATTTTTGTAGAGTTTGTGGCTCGGGGAAAAAAAGCATTAACTTCGGAAGAGTGAAAAACAAACCTCTTGAAGATGCTCTGGATGATTTTCCGATGAATGCTTCTCAAGGCCAAACGATGTTAGAAACACCCTATCAGGGCAGAGAGGACACGGATAAGACTCGACTTCATCGGCTACTCCTAAAATATACATCTTTAATCAGGAGAACAAAGCCTTCACACAATTTCGAAAGATCAGCTAAGAATCAAATAACTGCTCCTTCCACACTCGATTACAGTAATATCAAGGAAGAACTTTTCTCAAGTTTACATGGTCCGCTAACCAAGCAGGATAGTTAGAAAGACAATAAAGAGAAGAAAAAAGACATCGAGAAGATGTGGGTACTCAAGGAAAGCAGGCGAGGACGGGGTTAATGAGCATTTATACTCAACCTTCGTCGCTTTTGAAACTGACTACAAAATGATTGCAACTCATATGGATTACTGGACAAACTCCAGTAAAGCTAGTACAACAAGGCTTAGCGGGAGTGAGTAATAAAAATAGAAAGGCTCGGAAGTGTTTTCACAACGTAAACCTGTTCAGAATCAAAAAAGGGTGCGTCTCATCATGAGGGAAGAAAAGGAGCGTAACCAGGCGACTCTGATTGGTAAATTCGGGCCGCCCGTCACGCCCACCTGTTTGATCTGCTATGCCCCTTTTTCGCTCACGATGATATATACACCCAGAAATTTATCTTTCCTGTTAACAGGACTACGCGAGAATCTGGAAAAGAAAAAAAAAAGGATGCCCCTTCACCGCATGACAATTTGGCACTGTGGTAAAAAAATTGAACAGAATTCGCGAGAAGTAGATATGCCTGGTGGAACAAGTTTGATGACAAATCATTAAATTTGGAATCAGCTGGATAAATAACGAAATCACAAAATAAAGTCTAGTTCAAAAGAGCAGAAAATAAGAGAATACATCGGACAGGAACGGTGCGCTTTCCGTGGTTAAGGAGTGAAGATTCAATAACGATAGTGATAGTTCAATATATTGAAAATCCGTTGCGATATGTCAACAAACATGAACGGAGACAAAATTGGAAACATGTAAAGGCCTACTAAATCGAAAAGCTGCAGAGGCTCACCTGGTAAGACGGTAGGTACATAGGGTTCGTACTCCCTGCTGTTCTCGTTAACACTTTCAATTACTATTCGTCTTGTACGAGGATTCGATTGTACAACAGCAGTTGGGACCTATTGTGACAGAAATGAGATTAGCAGCTAGTTGACTTAGAATGCACTAGAAGTGACATCTCTTGCAAGTGAATTCTCTGAAACATTAATAAATACCTGAACTCCTGTCTCATCGACAAAACGCCCATTAGGCTGTTGCAAACCGACTACAACACCATCTCGTACCAGCAGTTGCTCATGATCCTCGTCTAGCTCATTTGGTCGTATTGAAATTTCTTCACCTGTTTGAGAACTTTCGTTCTTCACTCCTGAAGTAAGAAATTTCATAGACATGGAGAGAAAGAAGGAGAGAGGGTGAAAGAAGAACTCTGAGCAATCAGAAAGATGAAATAATATAGTCAAGAAACCGACCGCCCATAACCGCAACTGTCTTCGCTGCCCTTCCTGACTTCGCCATAATCCTTGGAACCTTTCGTGGTGGCCCCGACATCGCCTGAATATTTGTAGTTCTGGATGATACTCAGGCAATCTATAACAGCGCTAGAAATCACGTATGAGCATGCGATGTGCGAATATGCAATGCGCTGTAGAATGAGGAGATGAGCCCTCTCCAGAGAAACAAATAAAACTCAATCAAACCTAATTATAAGTTCGAATTTGATAGAGAATAAACTATAGGAAAGCCTGCATGTATAACGATTCTAATACAATAGTTTGCACTCAACTTATAGACTAAACCTAAAGGAAAGGAAATAAGAGAAAAAGAGGTGAAATTAAGAATAGAGACAATGCGCAGAACTTGTATTGTTCCAGGTAAGAATGAAGCAATGCGATTAAATCCCAACGAAAATGTAATTCTTTACGAATGATCAAATGCTCAAACTAGGATGGTTAATGAATGAATGGATGAGTGAAGGAATGCAATGAAAGAATGTAGGATAGAATGAAAGTGTGTAGAAAGAATGAACTAGAGAGATGATTGTTGTTGACACGGAAGCTTCCTATTCTCAGATGGAACAATTCCTACTTCGCCAAGCAGCAACGTGCCAAATCCGTGCACTGGCATTATTCGCCTGCGTTTTTTAAACGAAAGGTAATAGCCATCTTTTTTGATGACACACTGAATGATTAATCAAATTAACGGAAGCAGCACAAGCTAGACTGTTTATCCAGTACATGCGAACAAGTTTTAGGCAACAGCCTTGTGGGCTGAGGTTCATGAATCGTCAAACACGCAAACTTATGAGAGCGTGATTAGTTATCCTATAGCCTGATGTTGTGATGTTAAGAGGCGCAGGACGCGAATGTTAGTTTACTAGCCTGATTTCGCTCGGTTCATGGATCGTTCATGAATCTCAGCGCTGTTGAACCGATGTGTGAAAAGAAATAGAACCACAGAAACAAAGGAAATTTCCCGGTATCACAATGTACAATCACATACGTTCAATATCCAGTCACTTCTCTCAAGATTTATCCAATTTTTATCTTTCTAAAACATTCAGTCAACTTAATCAGAGTCACAACGAAGAGCTGATAACAAAAACCAAAATGAGAACCAACAAATGATGTCACCAGTGAATCGGCTGCAACGGGTACAAACATCGTAATGAATAACATCTAGCAAATACAGCAGCATCAAGAAAGGAGCCACAACATGGAACACATAATATAAAACACCGACAAAATCACCTGATTCAAAGTAAATGAGTAACATAACGGCAAAATGCTAACAATATCAATTGCAACGTTGATTTCGAGATAGCTGTGAAGAGATGCAGAAGTAAGTGAAATGAGAGGCTGTGGTTCATTCACTAGTTTTGGCTTCTCGTTCCAAAAAGCGTGGTGGCTTCTTCAGGTAAACATCAATTGGGCGTTCAAAACCTAAACAGGAGTAGAATAAGATGTGGCAATGAGTAGGTGAAACAGATCCTAGCAAAATCGTAAATCAAATACACTGTAATGGTGAAAAACTCTAGGGCAGAAGGCAAAAATAACACTAGCAGAGTGAAACCAATACCTTTGGTCTTTGCACAAGGCGCGCCTAGATGTTCAACACTCTCAAATCCAACTGTTTCAATCAGGTACATTTCAAAGTCTTCTGGCTTGAATTCTATGGCGGCGTAGTTCGTCCTCAATTTCTCCTGAAACGAAACATACAGAATTTTGAAACAGCTACTCAATTATTTTATACCTATAATGTAGACCCTACCGTCATTTTTGATCTCTTCCTGTAGCTCGCAAATGGTTGAGGCTCCACGACGAATCTACCTCCAGGTAGTAGCTGATTGTATGCGCGTCGGAAAAATCGACGCAATCCATCATCGCCATAGTTGAGATGAATCCATTTCGTAATACTCAGGGCAAGAATAACGTCAAATTCTTCTTGAACCTAAAAAAACAACATCAAGCGAAGCTGCTGTAGTATCTCAAACATAATAAAATAGAATCGAAAAAAACTTGCCGTTTCTAGCAGCTCATCATTCTCCAATACATAGTCCTCTTTTCGAAACCAAACATTGTCGGGAAATTTGGTTGAGAATGACAGTGTATGATTGGAGATTGGTCCGAAATTTGTGCAGAAAGACGCAGGGAACTTCCCAAGGAACTAAAATGCAGAAATAGAGAAATGATCCTGGCAAATTTAACCGGATAAAGAAAAAGTAGAGGGTAAACCTATTAGTTCAAAAAATACCTCAATATCCTGGTCACAATAATGCCGGATATTCTTGCGAGCCACACCAACCAGATGATCATCGATATCAATGCCAAGAATACGACGCGGTCCATAATCTTTCGCAATCGAAAGAGTTAAGAAACCAACATTGCAGCCTAAAAGTAAACATACTAAATAAACTTCTCAAAACCGATAAGGTTATTAGAAAGTAACGTGAATGAAAAGGAACTGAGGTTGAAAAAAATGCAGAACGTATAGATGAACAGACCAATATCCAAGACACTTTTCTTCTCGAACCATTCTTTCTTCAGCACCATTAACCGAGAATCCTTCTGACCAGGTTCAAGACGTGTGCCGTAGTATCGGTCGAAATTTCCATAGCAATATCTGAACAACCAATTATAGCGGCAGAACTATGTAAAGCCGTAACTGACACTTGGTGCCCATAACATGTGGGATTCATGACATGCACAGCAGCTTCATTCGCTGCTGGACGATTACCAGTACAGAACATCTCCACTTCGCGCACTTGAAATAAATGCCCTTCCTTTAGCTTATAGTCAGCTAGGCGCTGATGGCTCTAAGGATTCATTCAGTGAAAGGCTATGAAAATGAATTTATCCGAGAAAGAAGCTGCATCGTCGAAAGGCTCATTTGCGTTACAGCGCACAAGCATAACACAAAAGAATATCTCTAGCTCTAATAGGTGACCTTAGGTATCTTTCCTGAGAAGACTATGTATTCGTAATGAGGCATGAAAGACAAACGCCGTTGAGACACATATATTACTCCGGTTACGAGCTTTTACCACTTAAGATTTGTAGTGGACAGGTCCCTCTCTTCGAATGAAATTTTTCCGGATGTTTGTTACCTTCCAAGTACAAAATGTAAGAATTCCACGCGAAAACCAGCTTCCCGCGCTACCGCCGTAGTAGGTAAAAGGAGAACAAAGCTCGCAAGGCGTAAACTAAGCACTAACAATAATTCTGAATAAACACAAAAAAAAGTTTCTATTTGCCTCAGATAAGGCGAATACTGAATGGCAAAGACGTTGAAAGAAAAAAGAACCCATGATGAGGTGCTAACCTGTTATTGAAGTGCTCCTGACGAATCTTTCTGAGCTCGGCTGGAGTCGGCTTACTCCCACTAGCTGAAGCTTCATCACCCGTGGAATCAATATTGCTTGCTGAGGACGATTCTTTCGGGTCCCTCTTCGGACTACCATGATGTCGTGACTTTTTCTTAACATCCAGACTCAGGAATAAAGAACATTTCATTTAGTACTCAACAAGTTAGCTATCACATAGTGACAAATGCGATTATGAATTTAAAATGCCGATAAACTTGTACGCGAGGAGAAAACTACGCAGAAATTATAAATTGACATTATCCTAGATCTGTGTTTTTGAAGTACAATAGCCTTTCAGGCTACCGAACACTATTGAAAGTGACAAACACAACGGATCACATTTCCGCAGAGCTTTAACAACGTATAAACGCTGAGAGAGGAACAATCGAATGAAAAAGAATGATAACTAGTAAATTTAAGCAACTGATTAATGACTTGTGCGTTCGTAAAAAACAATGTTACGGAAAGAGGATCCTCGCCAAGAAAAATTTACTTTTCAGCAAATAGCTGAGGTACTAACCAGTGGTGAGCGCAAAAATGGATTCAACTACATGCCTAGAGGATGGTAAATTACCAGACGTTGGGTTTTAGCTTTTAAAAACTGTTAACGCAATCTTCAACGTACCTGTTTGCGCTGAACAGGGGAAACGATCTCATCCTCGCCAACAGATGAATCCTCTGCATGCTTTCGCCTAAAGATTGAAAAATGAGGCAAAGAAGATATTAAAGCGAATCAACATTACAGTCAAACAAGTACCGTGAAACCCAACTCACCTCTTTCGCTGCTTTTCAACACCATTGAGGTTGAGCGGGTCTTTAATATTCTTAGGAACCAGAACCTGTAAATACACAACTTCTCGCTTAAAAATTCCATCAAGGAGGCGCTAACCAAACAGCGCGGGTGTTGTGGGAGAGCATGAGCATGCCCGCTACTAAGTCAGGTGTTTACTAGAAAAATTCGCGATTGTCAACATTTTTGCAACCTATAAACACCGAGGTAATGGAACTAATGTACTGATGCCACTGTTTTACTGATCTCAAACAGCGGAGGTATGGACGATTTAAACCCTCACAATTCAATCACGACGCTCACGTGCGGTCAAGTCCACGCTTCACCAATGGAATTTACGGGCTGTAGGTGATATTAAAAGTGAATATGCTATTTAGCTAGGCAAAAGAATTGGTCGCAAAACGCGTTGAGAACGAGGTGAAATGTTGAAAAGAGAAAGAGAAACCGATTGATTTGAAGAGCAAGGAAAGCAAAAGCTAATAATTACCTCTAACAGTTTAGAACCATCCTTTTCTCTTTGTTGTTCTGAAGAGAAGGATTCATCTCCGGACATCACAGCATTGAGATTTAGTGGGTCCTCCTTCGAACCTCCAGTTGGATATGTAAATTCATGACCGAATCGACGCCTCTCGCCACGAAAACCGTCTGGAATTCTATTCATAAACCAAAGCAGAATGGGGAGTATTAATATGGAATACTAAGAATAAAAAATAAGCTAAAAAATGACTGAAAAAAATCTAAAAACGAGCGCAAATGCAACAGAGTCACATCAGTTCCAAAAGAAATATCCTCACGCTTATTTCCACGTCCTGTGAAGCTTCCTCTACGAACATTCCGAGTTCCACCGCCTGTTCGTTTAGTTTCTTCCTCTGACATGCTCTGTAAAAAGCTACATAATGATAAGCGATTAAAACCGCATGAGTAGATTTGCAACGAAAAAAAAGCAGTATAGTAAAGCCTGACCAATAAGTGAAATCACTGCAGCAATAAACAAACGACTTCTAAACAGAATATCGAAAAGTTGCTCAATTCGCCGCTTTCTTTTTCGAAAACGAGAGGTGAACTGCGGCGCTCCAATGAGTGTGCCCGTCGAGCGCGGCGGCGACAGAATGGAGCGCGGCGAGAAATCGTCGCGCGCGACAAGAGCGAGCGCAGCCGTGACGGTCCAAGCTGTCCTCACTTTAAAACTTCGCCTATTAGAAATGCCTGACATTATATAGGTATGATACCAAAACAAATACAACGCAAACACGTGGTACATCCAATTCATGTGCCTATTCTGCACGAACAGAGCGCGAGTAGCACAAAGGTACGACATCCACTGTTAGTCGCACAGTCGATGGTTCGAATCTGTTCCTGACCAACTGTGCCATCTACCTGTCCGCGGTCGTAGAATGGTGCCAGAGGAGTCTGGTACTCAGACAATTCGTTTGGCTGGCCGCGGTACCAAGATAATCTGTCTGAACTGGCCGCTGCACCAAAAGCAGGCGGACCGCGACATTCCTTGGGAAACAGACGGACCGCGGAGGGTCCGCGATTAGCCCGCAATCATTCGAGCACGTTTTCGGGCTGTCCGTGGTACCACCTGGAGAAGTAGGCTGACCCCACACCTAAAACAGACTAACCGAGGGGCTGGGTCCCGGCGCGAAAAGGCGGGCCATTCAAACGACGGCGTCACGGGGCATTTTCGAAAATCGTGACTTCGCGAAGCCTTTGTTCTGTCACTGGATACCTTATGTGTTTGTGTAGCATATGCTCGTACTTTCCACCGGAATCTCTCCCAGGATGCTGCCACGCTGTCAGGTGTAGAACTTTTTTGTTCAGGTTGGTATGAAAAAGTCCTCTACTATGCAATGCATCTCTTACATTTCGGAGTTTCTGCAGTTGAAGCGAGACAAATGGAGCGCCTAATGCATGTCCTATACGGAACGACGCCACCAGTGAAAGTATGAATTGGCAAAAAAGTCAGTCTAGAATTCCAAACTATTTCGCTACTTCTTATTATTTCAGTTCGATGTTCATGTAACGAAACTATTCTCCGAGATTTTGAAGGAGTACAATGTCGCAGCCCATTTCTTCTGCGGACTGTGTCGGAGGACATGGTCCAAAAGACAAATGCAAACGGCGAGAATGCCCATTGCAAAGGTAGAAGTGTTGGCACCCGTAAAGAAAATTACGGCACAAAGCTTTGTGAGTGGAACTATTGGTTGGAAAGTGGTGCTTAACATGATATTACTGTTTGCAGAAAAGACATCCACGCATGCAAAAACGAAGTTGACGAATCAAACAACTACCGCTGGATTCCTTGCAGTGTAAGCAATTTTTCTATCTGCATTAATATGGTAATCCTAAGAATCTTTCACTTTTCAGAAGCAGACAAAAAGAAAAGGCGCCCAGGAAAATAGCCAGTCCTGTTTTTCTGATGGAACATCCGAAAATGTGGCCGAGTTCATCGATGTGGCGACAGTGTAATTTTATGGTGCGTATTGCCATCTTGTTACTGTTCTTCACCTGGATTGTATTGAGATTTTTTTCCTTTCCTGTTAACTTTCCTTTATCCGAAGTGTATTTTTTACGGTTCGCCTCACACACATTCTTATGCAACTTTAATTTTGCTTCTTCATCATTCTGAGATGCCATTTTGACTATTTTTTGCATTGCGATTAGTTTTCCGCTGTGCTTTGTTTTGTTTCTTCATTGTTCTGAAGTTCTGTTTTCAATGTTTTTTTCTTTCCGATTCGTACGGTTCGTTATTCACTATGCCGATTTTTTTGTTTCCCGATGACATCATAAGAGTATGCAATAAAATGAATATTGACTTTGTTGTAGTGTAAACCCATTGATTCCGGTTATTTCCGGAAGTATCCGCAAGGATTCGTGGCGTCCGCTACGGAAAGCGCTCATTCGCTTTGCGGGCTCATTGCGCACCATCGCCACAAAGACCGCGCTCCTATGGCAGTTTGTCCGCGGGCGATTAAGGTAAGGACCGCGGGGGGGTCTGCTGTCAGCCCGAGACTGGTACCGCGGCCTGCCAAAATAATTGTCTGAGGGGGTACCAAATAATGACGGTCGGGCTAGCTGCGCACTAAAACCGGGCTGACCGGAGTACCAAGTGATAACTATCGGGCGGAGTGCTCACCGAAACCGGGCTGACCGCTGCACCAAGACTGCCGTAGCGGCCCAAGTGCGGTACCGAAAACGCGTGCCGGGCTGACCGCTCATCTCTATCGACCTGATAACCTGCTAAGACACGTCTGGCGGGCAAAAACAAAATTAGAAATTGGCGTCGGCGAAGTTGTGTCATTCAACTTTTGCCGTTCTCAATTTTCTTACTCCTCTCTTATCTATTACTCTTATCTTTCACCTCCCTGAGCGGATGTGGTCACGAAACTTTTAAATTCCCTCGTGTAATTGCAAATTCCTCTCCTCATGTCTTTTTTTCTCTGGCTTCAATTGCGAAACGAGAGCATGAACTAAATAATCTATGTATCCGCAATTGTGATTTACTCTTAGTTTGTTATGTTTATCCGCGTCTCCTTAATTGGCATTTACTAACTTTTTGCAGGCATGCAAAGACGAAAGAAGCCTCACCCTCACATGTGGTATAGGTAAACGTATGGAAGTGAGTTTTCCGACCGTATCATTCTTCTGTCAAACTAGTAAAACAAGACGCATTATTTGTTAGCGGTAATCTACATCCACTTCCTCGTAAACGATTTTTATTCAGAATTATTACAAGAACAGAAGATCAGAAAGGAAGTGGCAAGGGAACACCTCCGCCGATTATACAACCGCTTCACCACTTGCTTGTTTTCGGGATTGTGTTTATTGATCTCAATACAGTGAACGTCAATAACGATTGCCACTCCCGCGTCCGCAACATCCACGTGGCGCGTGCGAGCGCTGTGGATGTTGGGTGTTGGCTCGCTCGCGCCGCGTAGATGTTGCGGTCCACAGGAGTGGCAATCGTGATTCACGTTCCCAGTATGGACTATTTTGTTCACATCCATGAGCTTTTTTTGTTCTGGTGTTTTTCCTGTAATTTGTTTGGTGTCTTTCAATTTCGTTGGTGTATTTCACAAGTGTTTTCTTGTTTCATGAGTTTTCTTCGGATGGTTTCTTAGAATTTCTCCCGCTGTGCTAATAAAAACTAGTTCTCCTTTGTTGTTGTCTCTTATCAATAAGAAATCAATCAATATCAACCAGCCTCATTATGAGCTCAAAAAACCCATTCAGTGCGGACTGACCGATGATCATTACCGGGCTGACCGGCGGCCATTGACGGGCTGACCGGCCCCACTTGTCGGGCTGACCGAGGAGATGGCTGCGGTCAGCCCGATAACTGACATCGGTCAGTCCGGTTTTTTTGTCTGAGTAGGTGAAGTCGGATGCTCGGCGCATCCTACTGATGGGGTTGATTTATGTACGCCATCTACCATTCTGTTTCGTGGGAACCTGGTACATGCAGGGACAGGATTACTGTAGAAATTTTGGAAATGCCATGTGAAGGGCAATTTGTACCAGATGCGACTATCAGACGCACGCATCCATTTGCGGAAGATTTTCTATGAAGACCGGTCAACGCGGCATGATATTCTCAATGAAAGGAAAACGCGGCCATCGCGAGGCCGTAAACGCGTGCGATTGAGCTGCGACTGCGATGCGACTGGCACCTACATACTCTTCATCATATAGTCGCACGCGCGTCAGTCGCACGCATCTGGTATAAATTGCCCTTAACTAACAATGGCATGCGAAATAGCGTTGATATTTGGGTGCAACACATCAAACAACCCACTGTGTGGGATTTCGGAAGATCAGAAGTTTCTAGAGGTACCGGTTCACCGTACATACACCAACTATCATCCTTCGAATACGGTGTCTTGGTGTAGAATATGCACGACGTTCGCGACCAGATAACCTAATAATCCCCGCAGGCAAGATTTGGACGGCTTTTTTGTTTGAAGATTTCGGGATGGAAAACTCGAGCAGTGGTTGGTCGAGTATTCGTAGTAGGAGAAACCTAGATGGTTTGGTTTTTTGAAAATATTGATCTAAACAACCTTGCAAATTTTTCTTAGCCTTTCATGATGGTTACAAGTCATCTACAATAACAAGCGGATTGGTCTCCGAGGTGCCTATATGAAGTGATCCTCCTCACTTTCGTTTCCCCTGCGTACATTACAATAGGTGGAACTGTCAGGATTGGGCGCTATATCGTTCCTTCAATATATCGCTATATCGCTATATCGTTGCCTCATGAAAATAGATTTTAAGAAACATGGGATGGGAAATACCACAGATATTCCATTCTCCCAGTGATAGCCGATTTTCATTTAATTTGTTCCCGTGGAACTTTCCACTGGAAAACAGGGCAGCAAAAAGTAATTGGATATAAACTGAAAGATGGATAAAAATGCTACAGAATGGCTGTACAAGTCCATAAATATGCCTGGTTATGGGCCAGTTGTGCTTCCCGAAATGTTCAGCTTGGCTTTCTCATCCTGGCAACTTTTGGAACAGCCTGATTTTCCGGTCGTAGTAATACCAAGCCTTCCGCGAATTTTCAATTGTCATCTCGTTTTCGTCATCCAGAACACGACATCTCACCATCTCACCTTAGTCGACTTAAAATCGCTGTCAAATGCTGTATTTTCCGTTATTTCGCTCGGAAATTGCAGGCCAAATCGGTGCATTTGGCGCACTGAAACCCTGCTCTAGAAGTTTGTGCTATTTTGTTTGCTATGTCGGAAGTGTCATAAGGCATGTTTCTAAGCAGAAGAATCGTCTAAATCTAGCACTATTAAATATGATCTATCCTTGCGAAGAACATGCCTCTGCACAGAACCCCCTGGCACAAGGGTTTTGATTGCAGCTGAAACTTGTTGGGGTCCAACCCTTGTTGACAGTTTGCTTTCGCTCTTTCTTGCCGATAAGTTGCCGGCCGAAGCTCGTCGACAACTTGCAAACACGTACGATATTGGCTCCGCAACTTGAAGGCAAGAAAATGCAAAAGTTGTCAACAAGCTTCAAGTCGAGCAAGTTTCAGATGCGATCGGATGACTTGTTATGGGGATTTCAAGTACTGTAGAAAAATAAGCCAGCAAACTACAATAACTTACACACATCCTGTAAGCAAACGGACTACATAGTCCTCATTTTACATTGAGAAGGTTGCACTCGAAAGCTGTCTGTTGTCTGGTCCTAGACAAACGAGGAAGTTGGGCACAACATAACTGCATAAAACTCTTCACTGAGCATAGGAGAAGGCTGCGAGCCATCGTGAAGTAGCAGATGTCTGTAGAAATCTTGTGATGCGATAAGCTATGTTGAAGCTTCTTATAAGACGAAATCTTCATTAACAGAACAGTCTTTAGCTGTACATAATTTAGGAGATGGGCTCCTATTGTACTTCGCGGCTCCTCTGCCCACTTTATCTCATAGGCGGTTGAGCTAGAGCGAGAGGATTTTCTACGCCGAGGACTCGTTTGCGAAGGAGTTATTCATGCTTGCTGCGCGTTAAACTTGACGCGTCGCTACACAACCTATATACAGGTAGGATGAGAATCGCTGGCAAATGAGGAATGTTCCAGGTTCTTCCTTCACGACTGCCGCCGAATATACTAATTTTTCATACTCGCCGCATCGAGACAACGCGAAAACTTCGTGAACTTTTTGTGCGACGCGTCAAGTTTTCAAGCATGAATAACGTCAAACGTTCTATTCTGATGAACGCATCTTCTCGAACGAACTGAGCTGCTCACTATCCTCCGGGTGATGACTAAAAACAGAAAAGAGGTGTGGAACATGTCAACTCTAATAAACTTGATACCCTTTTCGTACTAGAGGGAGTGTAA
>JARK01001337.1:462059-474528 GCA_000688135.1 Ancylostoma ceylanicum | reverse complement strand
GGGGGGGGGGGGCTAAGAAGCGTTATACCTGCAAAAGGGGCGCGCTCAAGCTCCGCGATTGGTTACTTCACTCAACCTGCCAATCGTAGACCTTGACTGCGCCGCCTTTTCCGGGCATGACGCTTCTCATCCCGCTGAGGTGGTTTGCCGTCCTTACCAGTTACCCCAGTATACGTCAGTCTCATCTCGTAATGTGTCTTTCGATGTTAATATAATGTGCGGAAGCACAGGCAAACAGAGTGCAAAGGTGTATCAGCAGTTCCAAAAATCATGGTTAATTAAGGGATGAGCGCGAGTGCAGAAGCAATGGTTTACTGGCTGTAATCGTATTTCTTACTACTTTGAAGGCGAGCCAGCGTGGGCGGTACCTATCCCTTCTAGCCTGGAAGCTGGAGCGCA
Source organism: Ancylostoma ceylanicum (assembly GCA_000688135.1). Classification (NCBI taxonomy): domain Eukaryota; kingdom Metazoa; phylum Nematoda; class Chromadorea; order Rhabditida; family Ancylostomatidae; genus Ancylostoma; species Ancylostoma ceylanicum. Next base: position 474,129 of record JARK01001337.1, on the reverse strand, counting down.
TCCAGTGCGCAAAATTTTTGAAATTCACAGTGCATGGTGCACCGGCGGGTGTGAGCGAATGCAGACCGCTGGAATATTCTGTGACTGCCTTCTTTGAAAAGCTGTGAAAAGTCCCTGCGGAGGAAGAAAGGCCTTCGAATGGCCTGTAATAACCTGAAAGAGGATAGTCAATGAAGTAAAAGACAATACATGTAAAAAAATGGACTGGGGGACTTCTATCCGTAAATTTTTCATTTTGAGCACTGTTATTTTTGGCACGTGTTTTCATCAACATTTTGTCATATTTTGGCTGGAGCTATCCTGATAAGACTTCAGAAGGGTAGCCCAAATTCCTGGACCAACCTTTCCATGGTCCATCTCCAGGGGATCTGAACGAACCGCTGAGAAAATTGGCCAGAGTTTACAGGAAACTTTCACGTTCATTGAGGACAACGTGTTCGCAGCATGCTATATAAGACTGATACCAGATCAGACTGATATCTGTGATGGTCGCTCTCATTCCTGTGCCGTTTTGGACAATCTCTATTCCTTTTTTGGTTCGATTATTTCTTGTTTTATACTCAAAAAGAAACGATCGCACGGACCTAAATTGTTGTGATTGACTGCTTGCATGAGTTTGCCGGACTTCTTTCTTTTCGGCATCCTTCAATGAAGAATGTTTTATTTTGCTCGAATTCACCATGATAACAGACGTCTCATTCTATTCCATCAATTTGTCATATACGGTTGTAGCTTTACAAGGTAGCCATTCAGTGCTCCTCTTTGAAACTCAGATACGTGAAATCTTTATTATTTCTTCAGTGAAACCCAGACTTTCTCGTTGCTCAGTATCCGGGCGACTTGGTAAGTGATTTCCATTTAGGCCTGTTGCTCCGCTTTCGGAAATGCACATGGCTGCCAGCATGGGTCTTCCCTTGAGCGATCTGCACTCTCAGGTAAGTTCGTGAAGGAATTCTTACTTGCTCATGTTGGAACGCGCAGACTGAAACAAGCAACGAAGTTTGACACATCAGCAGATTGCCTACTTATCATGATAATTCGTGTTAAGTTAGCTTCCGGATGCGTATCCAGTATACTTTGCCCACCAGGATAAACAAGCTCTGAGGCGGAGCACAGTCTCGGATCGCGCTTGCGCTTGTTTTTGGCATTCGAGGCTGCCTTGGAGGCGCTGATCGTGTCCATTGGGGATTTGCGTAATGTCAACGTACGTCGATCGAGCGTTCACAGGCGCCAATAGGCGCGCAAGCCTCCTGGAATTCTACGATAGGTCTGAAGTCTATGATATACCTCACAGCGACGCTGTCGCTGTGAAGTATGTCATAGGCCACGAGTATACGTTGCACTTATTTCGATATTCTGCACAAACTACATGGCCAGCTATTGAAATCCAACCTGTATGTGTATTGGATACGTCCCTTGGACTTGAATTTCTGGGAAGTTCTTGAATGCCAACGCAACAAAGCCCAGAAATGGCAAACATTAGGATAAAAATTGGGGTTTGACATAGTACTCTTGAGTTGAGAGTATCCCCAGACTCCGCCGGTGGTTGTGGCGAAGTTTGGGGATACTCTAACCTCACACCAAGTAGTCCAACTATGTAGTGAATGGATATTCTCCACGTTCTTCCTTCTTTGACCCTGGGCATTCCGCGGTCTGATTTTTCTATTGTGTTTAGCCTGACCTGAGGTTGTTATTCCTTATTCTGTCTGACGTTTCGACGTAAGAAACGTGGGAGGAGGCGTTTCGCTGTCTGGAATACAGAAAAGAGGACTGTGGGCCACTTTCAGGCCTCCGAAGACGACGATTACGTTGAAACGTCAGCTGAAATAAGAAATAAATATATCCACTAAGAACCTGGTCATTGTCTGCGAATTCCTGCACTACCACTTCAAGGATGATGAAACTTTTAAAACAGTACTTTCGTGAACTTTTAGTACATGACGTCGGATCTGTTGGATCAGCAGCCGCATCCAGTCGTCGCATTATCGTTGTATTTGGGGACGGCGCGGTGTCTAAACGCGAAGCACAAGATTGGTTCAGATGCCTTCGTGTTGGCGACTTCAGCCTCAATGTTTCCACACAATCGGGACGTATATAGTATGTATATTCCGAGGTGGCCGACAACCGCACCGCATATATACCATGAGGCGTGGTCCCCTGTTGGCGGCATTCCAGCGGCCGAGCATCATAAACATAAGCAAACCTCACCCAGTACAGTTTTCGGCATCCACATTTGGTCGGCGATGAGCTGGTCAACTGCTGGAACGCCGTCAGCAAGAGGTCACGCCCCATGGCACGCGGTGCGGTTGTCGGCCACTTCGGAATATACAGGGTGTATTCGGAAATGAAAATCATCGATTGCTATAGCTGGTGAACTGAGATCTATAGCAAACTATGCATGAGCGGACAGGAGCCTTGGATGTTCAGTTCACCACCATCGCCGATCACCACCGTCAGTTAGGCAAGGTCTTCAAGTTCGCAGAGTGGGTGGCCGAACGCGATCTTTAGCGACGTGCAACGCTGAAGTCCCTCTTCACAGGAAATGAGAATTGGTGGCTTTACTTCAAGTTCAAGCGCCAGCGACGCTGGGTTGACAAGGATGAGCAGCCGGAGCAGCAGCCGAGGGCAAGTCTTCACCCACTGAAGGCTTAGTGTTTGGTGGGACTACAAAAGCGTCTTCCACTTTGGACTACTGCCATCACAGCAAACCTGTATTATAAACGGCTGGATTCGAAAATCGCAAAGAATTGTCCGAATCACGGCACGACAAGGCTCGACCGCGCATTGCAAGAGTGACTCAGCAGAGCGCTCGACTTTGTGTGAGAATTAATGTCTCATCCACCTTATAGCCCTTGACTTATTGCCACCTTTTCGTGTCGCTCTCCAGCGCTGTTGGAGAGTTGCTGGTTGGATTATTTTCCCGATTCACAGCTAAAAAATGCTACATGATAAAGGAATAAAACTACTACTCGAAAATTGAGGAAAAATGATGGAACACGATGATAACTTATTAATTTCTCAATGTGTTTGCTCTCTTTTTTGCAGTTGGCCGCCCTCAGTTTGCAGATGCAACCGTACTCCAACGAGACGACATCAACAGCAATTCGTGTCCACAGCAGAACTTCGATTCTGGATGATAGCATTGCTACGCAGGTTCCTCTCATGTTCTTAACAGAGCTACGAGGGCAAGACGGCTGCGTCGAGGCGTAGTCTGGTAACCTTGTTTCCTACAAAGAATACTTGCTTTCCTTCAATACTTTTATGGCCTTCACTGTTGGATTTACATTCTTGGTGTGGAAAACATTCGCTCCATATTTTTCTGTCTCGGACAGCTCTCATCCATCCAGTTTGGCAGCTTGGTTCGTCTGAACTACCTGGGGAATGTATCGGACCAGCACGTGTAAGATCAGCCGGGATTTTTCGCCATCCGAAGGGTTGCTCTCTTGCTCGCTTCGATCCGAAGGGTTGCTCTATTGCTCGCTTTGATGTATGATGTGTCCTGGTTCATTTTTGTTCTTCAGATGCCATGTGTTCTGTCGGTTTCTGATCCTTGACTCCTTCCTCGAGCCTAAGCTACATTCTGAAGTCGAACTGCCACTGTTTCCACCAGTTCGTTTCCAGGAGACGTCTTTCTAATCCTCTATATAGTGAACTCCAAACGGTCGTAGACGGAGGCCGGGACCACATCGTGGTTTTCTTCTGTGTCTCTGTCCAGCAATCCCGCTGTCTCGATGCAGCAGACAGAGTGCCCGCACCGCGGTCCGAGCTCTTGTCGAGGACCGTTTGGAGATAACTGTACACATATCGTCTTGATAGTGGATATGTTTTTGTTGACACTACATGGGGCCGCAGATTGAACTCGGTGGATGAATGGGTGTGTCCGCCTGTCTTGGACGATGAGCACAAGTTTGAGCCCATAGTTGTTACATTGGGTAAGGTAGTTTGTTTGTGTAAGGTTCTGGTCGCGAGTTCTTCCCCAAAAGTTAAGTATCGGCCTATCGCCCAAACCTTAGCGAGGAAGATGGGGGAATGGAAGAAAGGACGGTTCGTATAGATCACCACAAGTCTCCTTCATAATACTTTATTGCATGGTATCAAGCAGACACTACAAGCTGAAGCAAATCATAATAAGGAGACGACAAAAACAAATGGTAAGGAGTCACATCGTGGAGTGAGAACCGCTGCTGCTGCTCCTGTCGAATGATGCGAGTGTCCGAAGATGGAGCTAACAGTCCCTCCCATCTGTCCTGAGCTCCAGTGGTGAGGTGGCGACCAAATATTGAAAAAAGCGTCAGTTGGAATATGGCGAAGGCGGTAAGTGAAAGTGGAAGGCATAACGGGGATTATATACTAATGCGAGGCGTATACGTAGCGTTGAGGTAATTACTTGACGTGAGGTGGGGTTTTGCTGTTCGGCGGTCTGGAAGTGCTCGTGATCGTCTGCGTAGAGCAGCGTGAGGTCTCTCCAGTTCAGGCCCCGGTTTCTTATTTGAATCTTAGGCACTTCAACCCATGTCTATTCCAGGGTGACGAAGAGTTGGGCCTTCTGCCCGAAGGCGAAATCCAGTAGGGGAGCGTTCGGATAGATGCGGTGGGCGCCATACTTGTTAAGCAGATGTTGGTGAAGGTTATGGGGTTTAGTCTGGCACTTTTTATACGGAAATTTACATGTAAAAATGTCCAAATCTTCTCTGAAGATGGCTCTTATCGAGTTCGGTACTTTTCCTGCACAGGTGCCATTGTAGGTTGCGGTACACAGGCCAACACCTCATACACCAAGAAGCGTAGTGCTTCTGGCGGAATCTGGGGTAGGCGAGCGCCGAGGAGCTCTTCGATGACGTCGGAGAGGCGCACCATGCCGGTGAAGTGGTCCGCTTCGGTTGTCATTGGCGAAAGTAGTTGTAGGTTACGCTGCATACGGCGTCTTTCGTCCATGGTAATATCTGCGGCAGGACGTTCGATTTGCATGCGGCGGTTCACCTCGGCGACAAAATTGTTTTTCGCTATCACGGAGTGGACGGGCATTTCGCTCACTTGCTTTCATTGGTTAGCTGGAATGACATAGATATGACTGTGAAATTTTCGGAAAATGACAAAAATGCGGCTGAGGAACAATTGTGTGGAATACTGGCGAGCTAGAAATTAGAATTTTGTTGCTATTTTCCATTAAGAAAAGTTGGGAGTTCCATCTCTGAATACGTCTCTCGTTGATTTTCAAGAGTTAGCTACAGGGTTCATATACATATTTGTTCCTCATACGATATGTTATGTTCCCAAATTCCTACTGCGCTATGTTCATTCGTTGTCTCTCACACACAAAACATAGTGGGTTTAAAGACCTATATGCGTGTAAAAAAAATCTCATTTGATTGAGCACATTTGCACTCGTGAGGATGCAGACATGTGGAGTTCGGATTGGTTTAGAGAAATGCAAATGGTGAACAGATGTAGATATAGAAAGACAAATGGAAAATGAGAGAAAGAGTGGAGGTATGATCACACGAATTTCTTTGGTATGCGGAATAGCTAGATTTTTTCTGGCTTCGAAATGTGTAGCACAGAGAGAGGGAAAGAGAAGGAGAAATAATAGAATCTGTTCTCAAGGACTTCTATGGAGGAAGAGGATTTCCAAAATGTCAACTCGTTCCCGTGAGTGATCCGTGAATGTCAAATGGAGGGTGCTGAAAAGTTGCTTGTGTAAGGTCCGGGTCGCGAGTTCTTCCCCAAATGTTAAGTATCGGCCTTTCGTCCGAACCTTAGCGAGGAAGATGGGGAAATGGAAGAAGGAGACGGTTCATAAGGATCACCACAAGTTTCCTTTATAATACTTTATTGCATGGTATCAAGCAGGCACTACAAGCGAAAGCAAATCACAATAAGGAGGCGACAAAAACAAACGGTAAGGAGTCACATCGTGTAGTGAGAGCTGCTGCGGCGGCTCCTGTCGAACGATGCGAGTGTTCGAAGTCGGAGCCAACAGTCCCTCCCATCTGGCCTGAACTCTGCCTCTCCTCGCGCTTTACCATTACTCCTTTGTGCTCCGGTCGGTCCATAAATCAGGAGCCGCGCCAACCGCGCTAAGGCAGTTGTTTATAGCATCGATAGCTTATGTAACGCCTAAAAGCAGAGAAAATTAGAAGCATTCATTACATTTGTGCACGCCTTTGGTAAGAGAGTATGGGGTGACTTTAAGTCACAAAAAAGTCGGGTCTTGAAAAACTGTGAATATGCGAAATAGTTCCAGGTCATTTGGAACATACCTACATTGTTGTCTACTGTGAACGTGGAGATAAGCGAAGTGGCTTTCTTTCAGTACACATTTTAGAAGAACGAGGGCAAAACAATTCATGAGATAGCAGATTGTTCTGATGCACCGGCTTGCCCTCGCCGACATTCGCGTCCATTTATGAAATATTTTTTCATTACTCTTGTTCATGATTGATACCTCGTTTTAGGCGTACAATCCAATGTTCGGTGCAGAAAAGCTGTTCGCTGGTCTTGCGCGCCCACAGACTGTCGCAGCGCAGAACACGAACATGTTTGGTTATCCGTGCAGTAACCATACTACCCCTACTCTTATGCCTTCGCGGTACGGCCGCCCTGAAGATGCTTTGCCATTGTTGCTTGCAGCTGGAGGTGGAAACGTCTTCCTTAAACGTATGCTCATTTTGAGAACCATTTGTAAATCAAAACTGTTCTATATTCCACGTGGAGCGTAGCACTCTGTGTCGTTTGGGTCCTGTCGGAAAAGGGGCGTGACATATGATACCCCATGAATGTGCAGGTATATGCAGGTGTTACGCTGCTTCAACTGACAGACACCCGCACTCACGAAGAGAGGAACACTGACCGGTTTGGACCACTCCTGCTTGCCAATAACGATGAGCAAACGCTAAGAAGCTGTTGGATGAAATTTTACTTACACTTGAAACATTAAAATTTGAATGGACGGAAATAGGGGGCCTTTGAAATACTTTAAAGCAAAAAATTGTTAAGTTTGCAAGTTCGGAACTGTGGAATGTAAAAGTGATGTCAACGCAACCATTGGAAGGTGACATCGTATGGTGAAGTGGACAGCAATTTTGTGATCACCATGTCAAGTAACCCCTATTCAAACAAATAGATATCCCCTATTCAAAGTTTGATCTCAAAATTTCCGTTTTTTAAAATTTAAAAATTCCCCTCAAGGCGCTTATTCATCGTTATTGGTAAGGAAGTGCGACGACACAGGACTTCTGATCAATCAGTGCTTCTTGTGACAGGAAAAGCTATCTTTTGCAATTTTTAGCCCCGCCCACTCCCCCTACATGCCTGTCAGGCAACGTCAGCCTTTGCTCTAATGAAAGTGGATCCAGTGCCGGGTCTCCTCCCAATGTCTGTGGTCAGTTTCTTTGAATTATTTCATCTGTATATATTGAAATGAAAGTCTGTGCATACATACAGTAGCAGCCATTAAGATATGGTCATTGAGCGCCACCCCTTGATTTGATTTTTTTTGATTTGATTTGATTTATTGATACCGCTACAAATGATACAGGTACATATGCGGTATGAGAGAATTCAAACACCGATAAGCAAGGTTATAAATATGTAAAAGGGGAAGGGAGATTGGGAGCTCAGGATCACATGGCTGGGAAGAGCGGTGGCCGCCAGCACCGCACGTCCGTCAGTGGAGGAAATCGGGGCTCCGGATACCAACTTAGTGGGTCCGTCAACCGAGCCAAGGTCCATGAGCTGCACTCATTGTGTCGTCGAGGGGCACTTATCGCATTACTTAATAAAGTCAGTTGAAAATAGTAGAAATCATGCCGCAAATTCACGAATAAAATGAACTACACACACTGAAAAAACGAATACATACACGAGTTTGAAATCAAGCCATGTCGAAAATCAAAAGAGGTGGACTCTTGTTCTGCCTCATTGAGCTGAAAAGTAAATTATCGTTCAGGTAGTACTGCAATTTGAAAATTGAAACTAAAACAACCCCCTCTGTTTGAGTAATTTTTCCAGTTTGCTAATAAAAGTTATAGGTGACGAGGATAGAACGACGGTTGGTGGAAGGTTGTTCCACAGCCCCTTGACAGTCACAATGAACTATAAAGGGCCGTAGACAAGGGGCGGGATCGCGGCGCGGCATGGCACCTTGGGCAGAGATGCACTGGCTCTGCATGCTGGCTCTGGCTCTCTGCTGCGGTGTAGCACTCGAGTTCTCTGCTGCTGGTAGAAGCATAGAACCAGAGCGAGCATGCAATGCCCCTGTGTCTCTGCCCTGGAACGCCGCGTCCAGCCCTCGCCCACGGCCGTTTGGAATTCACTGTATTTGTTCATCATTCCTTATTTCTCTAGTCATTCGAAGCCTATTAGGTAAAAGATTACACTGAAACGTGCTTTGTTTGAACGAACGTATTCAGTTCCGCTGTTGTCGCCAACCGAGTCTAAGTCTCCGTTGACTGGAAGGAGAATGCTCGGGACGCCTTCGCGTCCAGCTTCACAGTTTCTCTCAAATGAAGTGGAGGTATTCGCACGCAAAGTATTCGTCGGTGGCCTGCCCATTGATGTTACTGAAGGTTTTTTTTTTTGGGAAAACTTTTCTTCAAAAAAACATAGGACAGGACGGTTATACAGAGCACCCTTTTTAAGACGAAATTTGGCAGACATTCTCCGTATTTGGAAATGTGCTCGTAGATTGGCCTCGCCGTCCTGATGGTACCAGCGCTCGGGATGAAGAATCAGGCAGAGGATGTGAGTGGAGCGCTACGAAGGCGATTCTAGATCAAAAATTTCTTGTCAGCTCGTTCAATGACCGGCTACGTGTTTCTTGTGTTCGAAGAAGAAAGCTCAGTGCAGTATCTTGTCAGCGAATGTCACAAAGAGGATGATCGGTGGGTATGGTTGCATTTCTCAAAATTCTTTCGTAGGGAGTTTGATGACTTTACGTCAACGAAATGACACAAATTGTGAATCAGGTTGCGAAACAATCCTTACTTCCACAACAAACAAATATATCCTTCTGTGTTAGTAGCCAAGAATTAGTTTAGTCTGAATATTGGCCAGTTACCATCGCCTCCTGCTGTCGAGACTCTTCTTTTCCCGCGAAGGAGAGAAAGCCGCGAAGTTCACGAATAGGAGTCCCAAACCCATCATCAATTGCGATCTCTTCACTACGCTAGCTGGCTTTTGGACAGATACCGTTGTCGACAACACTGATGGAGAATACGAACAGCTCATCCAGCAACTCCGCGATAGCGCAAATAAAGCCGTGAGTTCGAGAACTACCAAGAGACGACTGTCCCATGAGACCCTCGAGCTGATACGCCAGCGTGGAGCAGCGAGAGCCGCAGGCAACTACCAGCTTACGTCCAAGCTCGCAAGACGGTGCAGAGAAGCGATAAAAGAAGACCTCAAGGAGAGAGCAGTAGTGTTGGCCGAAGCCGCAGAGGCAGGGAGAAGCATTCGCAATCCACGTCGAGACTTTGCCAACCGTAAGACCAAGATGACAGCCCTCCGGCGCCCAGACGGAACCATCTCTTCATCTGGAAAGGTAATGGAGAAGGTCATCTACGACTTCTACTCGGACCTCTTCGACAGCCATGTCCACTTCCCTCCATGCCATCTCAGGGAGGACGGATATGACATCCCGTCGGTTCTCCCTTCCGAAGTGCGACATGCCATCACGTCGGTGAAGAATCGTACAGCGCCCAGTCCCGACAGGATTTGACCCGAACATCTGAAGAATCTTCCGCTAGCTCCTATGAACACACTGGCTAGGCTCTTCACGCGGTACCTGTCGGAATGCAAGGTACCTAGCCAATGGAAGGCCAGCAGGACTGTGCTCCTGTACAAGAAGGGAGACAGGCAAGACATCGGCAATTATCGTCGTATCTGCCTACTGTCCGTGGTCTACAAACTCTTCACGTGAGTAATTCTCAATTGGATTGAAAGAACACTAGAAGAAGGACAGCCGTGCGAGCAAACAGGGTTTCGGAAAGAATTCAGTACGATCGATCACACGGTCACCAGACTTATTGATGTATCACCAGAGTACAAGATGCCCCTCTGTCTCACTTTCATCGACTTGAAGAAAGTCTTCAACACCGTTAAGAAAAGAGCAGTTTTGGAAACCCTGGGCAACCGGATTGCACCGACTCAATACATCAGGATATTTCATGAGCTCTATAGCAACTTCACCACTAGAATCTCGCCATTCTGCGACGGCATCATCATCGACGTCAGGAGAGGGGTTCGACAAGGCGACCCTGTGTCTAAACTATTCACCGCCACCCTCGAGGACGTCATGCGAACGTTGGAATGGGACAACATGGGAGTGCGAGTTGACGGCCGGCTACTACACCACACATCACAAGATTGACCCTAGTAAATTGAGAAGCAACTGTTGCTGCGGCTTACCCTAAATTCTTAATCTGCAAAAGTTCGCAACCATTCTTTTGCACTGGGTTCTCATTAGTGAGAACGACGGAGAGTCGTTTCACAATTGAAAACGTCATTTTCACAGGAAAAATTTTCACTAGCAAAGTTCATAGGGCAAAATCATCTCCTTTCCAGCTATTACCTTTTTGTCTCTTCTCCAACAATGCGCGATAAACCGGTACAAGTGCGACCATGGCGTTTGGCCGATATGGATTTTATTTCAAACCCACGAACGCTCATGGATCCTCGCCGTACAGTATTCATCGGTGGTGTTCCACGTCCTACGAGAGCAAGTTGGTGAACTACAAACTTTCGTTCTCATTCAAAAAAGCTTTAAAAAATACTGAAATAACCAGTTTTTATTGCGATGCATTGTAGATCCACTAGTTCAGGTGAATTAGCTGAATGCCTTGAGCGTCTTTATGGTCCTGTATGTTACGTTGGAATAGACATAGATCCCGAATTAAAATACCCCAAAGGAGCTGCACGTGTTACATTCGTCACTACACAAGCATTCATTGCAGCGATTAACGGTCGTTTTGTCCACGTTCACCACGGAGAGTCTCAGAAAAGGGTAATCTTTTCTCACCAAGGATTTGTAAAACGCCTAAACTAAAAGTGTTCTTATTAGGTAGAAATCAAACCATACGTAATGGACGAACAGATGTGTGATCATTGCGAAGGCAAACAGTGCTCTTCTCGCTATGCTCCTTACTTCTGTGGGGACGTTGACTGTCTGCAGGTACGGGAAGATATCCGAGTACTTATCCGCAATTCAAAAATTATCTTTACTTCGCCTTCAACAACGCCGTCAAGAAAAATGCATGAAATGCAAGCATGTTTAGAGCCCAGGTGCCCAAATCTTCGCTCCAGAGTTTTTTTTCCTCAAAATAACTAAAACATGAGTAAGAAGTAAGTGATACGAGCTAAGAAGACAAAATATGACTTCATGCTATTTGACTCAAATGAGATGCCAACGCTACATTTTAAAAACTCAGCAAATCTATCGATAATAGGTCACTATTAAACATCGAAAAAATTTTGCAGGTGAAATAATCAATTCTGTGCAAGAAAAACATGTGGAAACAATGCCTTTTCTTAAATTCTTTCTTTACGAATAATTGGAGTTGATGGTGAATGAATTCAAAAATTCCACAATAGTGAAAGGAATTCGCCCTGCAAACGCTCATATCACAAAAAAAACATGAAACGAATGTTACATTCGAGTCGATGCTTCACCATACATTTCATTACCAACTCAGCGTTAGATCGCATCCAAATGCAATCACCGCTAACCCTTACGAATCCTGTCCACTGGAATAATTTGATCCTCATTTGAGCAAGGTACGGCATTTATGAGCAGGTACACATTCGAAGACTTGAAAAACTTTGAAGTGTAGGGTCCTGGGTACGGTCGGACCAGATGTCTCCTCACTCCAGATTGTCATTATGGCTCTGTTTTCATCGTGCTTCAGCTTGAAGATTGCTTCATTCGGCATTGAATTCGTTCTTGACAATGGTGACTGTGGAGAGCTCAATGTAGAACTGGCGAAGGATGAGTTCTAGACGTTGAACTTGTTCAGATTGATCAGAAATACAGTTTGCAGACGATAACTGGGCGGAGGGGAGGAGGGGGGGGGGG
>JARK01001337.1:441440-461425 GCA_000688135.1 Ancylostoma ceylanicum | reverse complement strand
GGGGTAGGCGAAGCGGGGAGGGGGGAAGTGAGATGAGGCGGCATCACTGGTTTAGAATTCTTACGGGGCTCCAGAGCGATACCTGCCTGCATAGAAGCGTGTTATACGATAAACTGCAGCACTTGAGACAACGCTCGCACAGCGATATTTTAGCAGCCTGGAGGATTCCGGCGACGTCGTCTGGAAAGCGGTTACCTGGGATTGTCTGATGATATCGCTCTTCTCGTGCAACGAGCAGAATGCGCAAGTCGAACGTAGTTCCGAGGGTTCCAAGAGTTCACTGCAGGCGTTCTCAGTAGTATGCAGCTGTCGTAGCATAGTGTAGCGGTCAATTCTGATGCAGTTGATAAGTGCACGAATAGCCGCAGATGTCGGAGCTTGGAGCTGCTAGAGTCGTGTCGATCCCATCAAGGAAATCTTCGAGATGAGCCACAGCGAAGAGTAGATGTTGCTTGACCTTTCGTGCCATTTTTTTAATGCTGAAAGTTAGACCACGCCCACTATGGGTGATACCGCATAAACAATGATAGGTTACATGTGGACATCAAATTCTGAATGATTTATATTGGTTACAATGTTAGGAACTTGCTGTTGCGCAGCGACTGTTCGCCTTAGTTTTCTACCCTAAAGGTAGTCCCACATAAAATATGGGGACGATTTGCATTCTGAATAGCTGAGAAGAGCTGAATAGGCGATTCAGGCCGGACATAGAAGACAAGAAGTTCAGCGGATATTTTTAAGGAAACTGAGATGCAACAAAAACACACCCAAGGCTGGTAAAGGAGATCGACAAAATTAGTGTTAGAATGTTAGCAAAGAATGAGTGGGTGAGTGCTTCTGGAGTCAGAACAGAATAGGTGTGAATACTCGGAGCAGGACGTTTTAAAACATCAGTACCAGATAACTGAGTGTATTGTTGAGGGCTTCTTGATAACCCTCTATAGCAGAACAAATGTCAGCGAATGGCTGTTCGAGAATGGACTCATTGATGTTAGAATAACTAAGTTATAGAAAAGAATTAATACAGGCTTGACGCTCGATTTAGAAGAGCTATTAGTTAATAACCATTGCTGGAACTAGGTCCAGAGTCTTCTTGAGCGGTCGCTCGGCGCAGGAAAGTAATACTGAATGAGTATCTTGTGGCATCTGCTACATTATAGCCGTGGATAACCTACTTCTGTGCGGTATCTTACATTCTAAGCTACGCCTGAGAGCATTCGATGAGGCCCTTTGCGCTGGATAGTTTGGAGTCTGGTAAGTGGGCACCACAGGAACTGCGAACTACGTTCACATAGCATGTCGCGATCCGAGCGACCTCTCCTATCACGCTTGCATTGCGTAAAAATGTGTATGAAAGCAGGGGACGAGCTTGATAAGGGATCTTCTCTGGATAGCACAAATACAGTGCCCGTCCCCTTCTCTTGATAAATAAAAGCAATAAATATTACCAGCCAAATCTGAACCACCGTTTGCGGGCTGCAGCCCTAGTTACCCAGAGTCGGGTACATAGCATTTATTTCAATGCTACATATATACATTTTGGACGCACATACTTGAAGTAAAACGAAAATATGTCATGTTTTCCACTGAAGATATGTTTATTTCGCTATTTCCGAAGTGCAAAATGCGTTCAGATATAAGCCGTCCAAAGCATAAATTATGCTAATTACGGTGTTGAAGTCAGCCTGCTCAACTCTGGAATGTAGTTCAGCAATATGACTTCTAGCCGTATTTTTGTTTAGCCCATCCGTATTGATGAATCGATGGGCCTTGTGATTTCAGTACTACTGCGAAAGCTGTTGGGATCGCATTCACTACCGTTCTGGCTCGCGACGCTCAGAACATCGCCCTCTCGTCCGTATGGGAGACCAAACCAAGGTATGTAGATGTTCGTGTTATCTGTCCACAGCTAAGTAACTGCATACATTTTTCGTACTAGGTACTTCCTCGTCCACCTCACCACAGTAACCGCACAACAAGAAACTTTGGCGGATCCACTCAGGCACGTCATTACAGTGCATCGCTCAGCATTTAGGCCATAGAATTTTCTGGAAGACCCATGCGAAGACATGCATAATAACCGTGCTAACCAATTTCAAACCCGTTTCAGTTTTACTACACTTTTCATAGAGGTCTCGCTCCTGTTTCCTAATGAGCATTCCTTACGTTTGCTACTGTTCCATCCAATTTTTAACCTCCCGAACTTGGTTTATGCTTTCAAAAACTACAGACCTCGGCTGTATCATTACATTGGAGGAACCATTTTATCAAGTTCTACACCCACACGGGTACGGTGCGGTTAACAATTTCTTACTCACTTTTTCTCATTTTATCAGATTTTGTAAGTTATCGATGGCACTTTGCAAGCAGTGATTTTTGCTAGTCGATGATAACTTATTTTTTAGCCTTTCCAAGTTGTTTTTTCTCTATTAGTTGTACTTTTTATTCATATTTTTATTCGTACCCCTTCATAGTTTTCCTTATTTGTTTCATCTGTGTTGATCAGTGCTCGAACAAGGGCAAAGTTCGTAAAGTAGCATCAGTGTTATGGATGTTATGTCCCGGATGTGGAGATTCAAATGAATGTTTCTGAACCGAAGTTGTAACGCTAGAGAAGTCGATATTTTCCACAATGTGCTTAAATTCGTCTTTATTATAAATTAAAAGCTAGTATGATCAGTACATTGCCAGAACTATTGCATCGAATCTTCGTCACAGGACAGTATGACAACCTAGCAAATGGCTTTAAGTTGTGAAGCCTTCAAATAAACATCTGAATAAATAAGTTAGTAGATATAGGCTAAAACAGCTCTCTCTTCTTAGAATGACGTGAGTATCTGCAAGTCATGTAAAACACCGAGCAATTTAGGCGCTACTAAGCTGTCAGTTCGCAAAAGCACCAAAGCTGGAGAAATCAGCAAATCCGCCAGGAACGTTAGCTGTATCCGAGGCAAACGGATCTCTGGAAAAGATATCATAAAATTGCGCAGAAGCTGACAAAAAAAACCTAGAACTATATTGAAAGGCACTTACGTGTTGGCAAATGGATCCCCATTGACAGGAGTTTGTCGCGCACTAGATTTCGGAGGTGCAGGACGCGGTGGTGGGGCTTTTCCCGCTGTAGATGACCCCAAGTCCTGAGAAAGAAGTTTAAAATATGAAATAATCCTAATCAATCAAGGAGAAACCCGCAATGCTTCGAATATTTCACGATAGCAAAACAGTAACTCTACAAAGTCTTTATATATGGCGCCTAAACTCACAGGTGGTACATTCGCACCCGTAGCTCCCGCGAATGGATCTTGGGGAAATTGTACTGCGAAATTTCCTTAAAATCCTCTTTCACTATGAGATCGTTACGTGCTAGCTAGTTAGGTTTCGTTACCTGCAGCGGCAGCAGCAGCAAATGGATCAGTTTGAGCAAAGGGATCGGCATGATGGACGCCTGCTAAATCAGTAGTAGCAGAGGAAAATAAAAGAGAAGTTAAATCAATATACGAATGAAGCGATACCAGTTTGAACTCCAGCAAAAGGATCTGGTGGCTGATGGATAGCGTTGTTGGGTTGACTGGAGGTTGATGCAACAACAAACGGACCATCGTTGAACTGGAAAAAGAGCTATGCCCCATTCAGCAGGATCTAAGACACGAAAAGAGCTCGAATGATGGTTGAACATACCAACTCCTTCCTTGAAATATCTTCCAGCAAATTAAGTTTGCTAGACAGACTAGTTGAAGGATCGCTTGATTTCAGTACAGTTTCCAAGTCGTTGACAACTGTCTCTGCTTGTGCGATGGCATCATGAAGCTGCACACGCTGAGCTTCATCACGCTGACGTTTACGTTCAATCTGGAACAAACAAGTGTTTAATTAGTTGGAACAAATAGTAATTTTCATCGATCCACAACTACTTAGCAAAACTTCGTCAATAATAGGGCAATTTATACTGGATGCGCTCGACTGACGCGCGTGCGTCTTTATGATGAAGAATAGGGACTAGTTGTATCGCAGTCGCACGCGTTTAGCGATGGCCGCGCTTTCCTTTCATTGAGAATTTCATGCCGCGTTGACCGGTCTTCATGGAAAATCTTTCGCAAATAGATGCGTGCGCCTGATAGTCGCATCTGGTAAAAATTGTCCTAATGAGCTACAAAGGCTTGATAAAGAAGCGCAAAAGCAAAGTAACAGTTCACTAATCGCCAATATTTCAAAAGCGGAATAGCAATTATGGACTTACATCGGTCAGCTTGTCAACTGCTGCCTCCATTCCTTTCTGTTCGTTTGTTAGCTGACTAGACAAAGTGAGACGCTCGACTTCGAGCTGAGCTAACTCCGCCTTCAGCTGGGCTATTTCTTGTTGATCAGCCTAAAACACAGTATACTTGAAGTAAAACGGATCGGATAACCTAGTATCCTTATTTTTACGTTGACATCCTCTAGAAGAGATCACTGATATCTGTTTCAAAGTTTTATAAAATGTTATTATCACTCAAACACATGTAAAAAAAAACTAGCAAGTAGGAGTTATTCGTATTTGCACTGAGAGATATAGAGAAGGATAAGTCTTCGTAGACAGAAGCGCATAAATCGCAAGCTACAATAATGCGTCCGCTGATTAAACTCACCTCAGCATGAGCTGCGTCTTTTTGAGTATCTTCCACAAGCTGATTCAATCTGGTTTGCGCCTCCTCTGCTTTCTTTGCTTGCGCGAGAGCAGCGGACTCCAGCTGTCTAATCTGTTCATCCAAATCAGCCAAACGACGACCAGCTTCCGCTTTTTGTCGTTCCAGTTGTTTCACGGTTACCTCCAAGGTGCGCAATTCAACCTAAGAAAACATTTGTTGTGATAAATAGAACACATAAGACATAAAAGTCTGAGAAGTACTCACTTGCAGATTTTTAATCTGACTGTCTTTTACTTTCATATCAGCCTCCAGTTGTGAAACCTGAGCATCCGCCTCCCTGTAGGAAAAAATTGCAAAAATGGTGTTAAAACTAGCTAATTTTCCTAAATGAAGGTAATGATAACTCTCTTTACCTTCTATCAGCAAGCAGTTTCTCCATTTCTTCAGTGAGTTTTCGCATCTCCTCCGAATCTCCCGCAGTCACGCTGCTCGCATTAACAGCGCTGATTTCAGCAGTAGCATGACCGTTTTCCTGCGAATGAAGAGATTTAGATTGCGGGTGGTCCTCTGGATGAATGAGCAAGTTAGCTTTCCATAGTGAACAAAAAGAAAACTAACAGGAACTGAAAGCACGCGGAGAGACGGTGGCACCAAAAATGGAGGCAGCGTTGGTGGTAGCTCTTCTCCACGTTTCCTCATGTTTACCAAATGGATACTGAAATTTAACTCCAATGAGAAGCAAAGCAGAAAAATCCTCTTGGTTGAGAACAGAACACGTGAACTCGTCCGGAGAGAACTTGAGAAAAATGGATACTGCTTTAACAGAGTGTGGTATGTTCCAAAAATAGGGAACAATGTAACGTGACCTCTGTATGATATAAAAGAAACAAACATGAGTGCGAACTGCTCCTGATTGAGTCTTCCAGTCTGGTTGATATCGGAGAGCGCCCACACCTGAGCAAGTTCTGCCTGCGGTAGCCCTAAGAAGGTTGTGCATGAAATTCGATGCCTTGACATAATAACAAGAAGAAATCTTAATAAAAAAATGGACCGCAAATGCTGCACCTGATCCAAGAAGTACATGCTTCACATCGTTTCCATTGACGAAACCATCCGAATCTGTATCACAAGCAGCGAACTGAGCCGCTGAAGCGAATCTGTCAACCGGCCACTCCAGCGATGAATTGCTACTACTTGCAACGGACATTGACATGGGGGCAGCCATTCCACGAACAGGTGTAGCCGGCTGAAAATACACCACTTGGTAGTTGTTATTCTCTATTTGTGCTCTGTCCTTCTTTCCGAAGCAAAGCAAGGAAGACAGTCCTGTAAACGACAGGGTTCTTTAGAGTTGAGCTTACATGATCAACCGACTTAGAAAAACAATTATATCAAGAACCAGCCCAACACGACATATCGACTTATTTGACTCCACACAACTTGAGCCCGAAAGCGCTGAAGGCAACGAATACTTACCGCACTTTCATTCCTTGAAAACTGATTTGGTTGCACAGATGCGCTCCTGTTCTCGTACTGTGGAATCTTCGGAGAGTGTCCAATCCCATCCAAGGATGTCATGCTGCCGGCACGTGAACGATAATCTGCAAAAAAGTACTTGCGGTAGCACCGCTAAGCATTTCCCTGTAGCAGGCAAGATCAAGGACAACTGATTCCCCTATAAATGGGTTAAGAACAAAGAAGCCGACAAGATATATGGATTCAAACAACCCACTAGGATGACCAGGAGGAAAATGTGGCGGCATCGGGACTGGTGGCGGCATACTTCCAGTCATACCCGACCCGGCTAGAGACGCTGTTGAAGTTCGTCTCGACGACAAGTTAGCCTTTGATGGGTGAATCAACGAGGCCGGCAAAACTGCCGGTACAGGTTCGTTTTGAAGAGCCCTACGAATAGAAGCAATGACAATGAAATGACAGGTAGGAAACAAAAGAGCTAACGAACCGGTAAACAAGATGCATGGCAACAGCCATCTCAATTCGATCCAGCTGACCATCCTTATCCTGATCAGCGAGCTCCCATATTTTGGCAAGAATCGTTGGATTCAGACCAGAATTTAGCAGAACCGGTCTAACTTTTGCACCGGGCAGCTTACCGTCCACTGGAGATAACGACTCGAAAATTGAGTCGTATTTCACCTAAAACAATGAGTGGACGGGAAAAAATGACAGCTGAAGAGGAATAAAAACGCCACACACCTGATCAGCAGCATTTATGCACCATTCACTCGGTGGTACAGAGGTCCGGCCGTCAATTGATGGACGATGACTCGAAGGAGGCCTTGGGACAATACCCTCGAAATGAGGAGGGTTCAAGCCAGTTGCGGTGACAGACAGAGGAGCAATAGGAAGTCCTGCAAATGAGTACCAGCAATTTGCTCATAAAAGTAGCTCACGCGCAGTGTAAATAATCATAATCGAGTGATTTCTGTGACCATCTGCTACAACCGCAGTCAGATTCCTAACTGTTCGTTTCGGGAAAAACGTCAAACTTCAATTCATGCTTTATATAAGGTCAGTCATACAGAAGAACAACTGCAAAAGTTTCGCTCTGCTTACTTTCACCCTCAAAACAAAATGAGGAAGCGTTCCGCAGAAACGTCACGGCTGACGACCAATAAAACCCACTGTCGTGCTTGTAAAGCATGTTTCAACATTCCTTTTTTAAATTAATGGACCATGCCTGCTAGATTGACCTCGTGCTAACAATACGTATTGACGGCTGAGCAAATCATAACCGACATGAACATGCGTGGGCAATGTAGTACAATGTAGTTAGGGAATGTACAAAATGGTGTTTATGAGAAAAGAGTAAAGAAGCCAAACCTTGTTGAGCAGCTGCCACAAGTTTGAACGCTATGAAGAATCCCTTCTTGTCCAGAGAACCTTTTCTTTGATAGTCGGACAGTTCCCAAATCTGCAGCAAAGGAAATGGAAACTAGATTGTACCAGCGTTCATCGGAAAAGCAAAACTACCTGTCCCAGTTGTTGCATGTTTAGATTAGATCGCTTCAGAAATGCTGCTGCGTCAACAGCAGCAACGGCAGGAAGATTTCCGGGATTTGCCTAAAACAGGTACAAGGAGAGATAGTAACTATGCATATTCGTTGGCGCTGAGTCACCCTAGCGTTCGAACCCTTCAAATGTGCTGCGTAGGGGTTATGGAGAAAAGGGATTATGCAAATGTAAACCCATCACGCGTTCACAACACATTTTCTCGATTTAAACCATAGCTGGTGTTGAAACGTCAGGAAATAGCGATACGTGAAGAAATCGTGTCGTTTTAAAGAGTATTTTATGTTGGAATAGCAAAGAATATTCTTTAGGACATGTCTCTTCTATGTAAGATCCTCTCGATGCACCTTGATATCATTTGTAAAATGTACGGTCAGTGCCATCCTGGCCGCGTAAGTCAGAAACCGCCTACCAAGAAAGCGCGCGTGTGAGCGCGCGGGAAATCTGAAAGATATCACGAGACTCCTTCATTCATCAGCAGCTTGGGCCCTCCCTCGTCGACTCTCGGCCCGGTTCCTCTCTCTGAAAGGACCACCTCGACCCTCGCATCTTGATCTTATCCATTACATTCGTGTTCTCATAATATCATTCATTTTCATTTGCCGTGTTGATAAATTGTTTGTTGTCGCTCAGTGGGTCTGCGAAGCGAGTTGTGTGTCGATCAACTTACTTGAATTCTGCGGACCGGGCCTTCACATATCACAAAAACAAAACAACCTTTTCAAGAGGAAAATACTATTGACTTCCACTCACCTCCCTGAAAAGGGCTTCATAATGCTCCAAGTGGTGTTCGGCAATCTGTGCAAGGTCTGCCATCAACGCTGGTGAACTTTCTTATCCAAAATAAAGAACAAGCCGGAACCCCCTTAAAGATAATTTTATCAACCACTTCTACCGTTTGTTTATCGTACGCAACGTTATTGGGCAGAATGACCGGATAATACGTATAAATGAATTGAACATTTTGAAAAGCTGAAAGAAAAAGATACAAATGATGGACAGAGAGGCTCAGTTTAGACTTCGCACTGCTCGCGTATACAGGAAGATGAACAAAGAGCTTGGAACTTTCCAAAGGGCTTTGCAGTAAGGAGGAGAAGTCCTGAGCTAAACCTAAGGTATGTATACAATATTGAAAGTATGTATAGGACTGTGCTGGACATACCAAATTACTTTGCTACAAGCAACAAGATGGAAGAAGTTGAACCCAATGAATGCTGGTGATAATTTGAAAAACGAGATGCTGGGTATTAAGGCGAAGAACGGGTAGCAAGAAAAAAGTAGTTGAACAACATATATATGAACAAAAAGCGGAAAATCAATTGAGCAAAGAAGTCGGTTTTGTTCCAGAAATGTTATAGTAAGATGGAAGATCAAAAATGAGGAGATTTTTTTTCAAATCAAGTATGTTTGCTGGGAAATGCTTATTTGCCTTCATAGTACGCAGAGTCGTTCACATCAAAATGAAATACAGTCCTTCTCAAAAAGATAGACGGATTGCGCGTCTACACCATCGCGGCGGAACCTGAACGAGGATGCGGATAGAGCATGCTCCAAGTGAGAGGGTCGAGTAGGTCCCGCCGCGATTCTGCAGCCGCGACGATAAGAAACCGCACGCGCAATCCGTCTATCTTTCTGAGAAGGACTGTATATCATGAAGCTCTAGCTCTAGTTTCAAAGTAAGGTTTCCAGCTGTAAATCAGAGCTATTAGAACCGAACCGACCAGAACGAGCAAAGCTGAAGAAAATATCCGAAAGAAACATTCGAACAAGGAAAAACAATATTTCGATTCAGAGATTAAGTACCAGCAAAGTCGATGCAGAACCTAGGTAGGACAAATGGGCGCTTACCATATTTGTAATCAGCACCCTCCGAAGTTTTCGAAGAGAACAAAAAAAGAAAGCTAAACTAGAAAAAAAAAGAGAACCAACAAAATTGATACCATTATGCAAAATGAGTACGATATTCGTGATTAGCACGCTCAAATGGAATGAGACAATTGTATGCAAGCTTTCGGACAATTTCATGTTTCCGAGTTTGAGGTCGGCAGTTGAGCCGCTGAAGTGCAATACTACTGAAACCTGATACTATTATATGACGGCCTACCCTAAATCAACAGTGTATATTATCAGATTATCGAACACTTCCCATCCGACACCGTAGCGTTCGTATGACTGGGAAAGGCTTAGTAGTGGACAACCTCGCAAAAGCTAGGCAAAAGCTGATCCCGAAATGGTCGACTCTAATCTAAACAGCGTGAAATGGGTCAGCCGTTAGCTTAAAAGATGTAGGACTTGAAAAGATTGTGTCATTGCTGACGGCAAGCATTGGCAACAAAGTCCTCATGTGTCAATAAACTCTGCTTGTCGAGGAGAGAATGTACTGGAAACGCTATAGTTGCAGTTGGGTGAACATTGGATATGAAACAAAAGAAAGTCCTATGAAAATGAGAGCGACAGACGAAAAGGCAATCTGAACACACACAAAATTCGCAAAACAAAGCAGAAAGTGGAGTGTTGTCCATGACATCGGTCTGGTTGAACAAGCAACATGTATTTTTTCAATGTCGAAACAAACATGAGAACAAAAAAAGTTTTCGTCCTTCTCTGAATAATATCAGAGGAAATTACGCATATTCAGCACTTCCTAAATGACCTGCGAGAATGGGCTCAGGTGGAAGTCGTTGCTTTCAGAACTTCCTTGGCTATATTGATTTAGCCTTAGTTCCTCCTCAGAAAGCCACACAATGCAAGGATTAGTCACTTGGTCGTGCAGTGGAGAAGGAATAATCCTCCATAAGAAGACAAAGTGCGATGTAATGGAATTAGTAAGATGAAGTGTGGTTTAGGATGTAGATGATACCAAAAGAAACTCGAGCTGTTTTCCAACAAAGTGACGTGCGACAAATTAAAATGTGAAAAAAATGAAAAAGAGAAAGAATCTACATAGAGCATACGCAGCGAGGAAAAAGGATGGAATATTTTGAAGGGTAGAAATGATATCCAAAGCACTCTTCACCAACCGTCTGGAGATTTTGTACTCTATGGACAGTCAGCGACACCTATCTTACGCGAAGTCTATGTTAGCACAGCCGAGTTGACCTCCTGAAACTCGGGTGAGATCAACCCAAACTAGGTCAGTAACCCAAATTCTGGAACAATTGATGCATTACTGATTAAGACATTAGGATGTATTGTGAATGAGGATTTACATAGATAATACCAAAAGGCATTTGCATGTCTTTCGTTGCTTTGCAGAAATGTCTTTCGGCAAAGCAACATGCAACAACAGCATATTTCATGTGAAATGTTAGAGAAATAATAAAATTAAGATAAAGAAGGAAGGCTAAAATGAGCGACCATGACTCTGTCGATGAGCGGTGGTCGTGTACACAGGTGCTGTCGTATCATATTCAAAACATACTGACTTATTTTCAAACGAACGAAACGATTTCGAGCTTCACGTGAATCTAGAATGGGGTCAAGCGAGAGAACAGAAACAGAAATAAAGAAGACTGGAAGAATAAGCTTTGAATAAAGTGCCTGATTGTCCAAAACCAGTGACATGTGGTTGAAAGAGCGCGAAAAAGGGCACTTGGAACAACGTCCATGGTGCAAAGGAGAACAATGAACAAAGGCTGTGATCACCAACTGAAATAGGATTCTGGAGAGATTGATCAAGAGAAACATTTCCATCTGTTAAAAATCAAACTATAAAAAATTAGACAAAATAAAGAAAATGAGATCCTTCTCACTGTGCTGTGTATTGTATATTAGAGTCTTGAATAAGGAGTGACTACGCCGAAACCCAGCCGAATAATAAAAGATTGCTTCAATCTGGGAGTTTCAACTTATCTGTGAACAACTCGAAATAGGCTTCTAGACGGAAGAAAAATGTAATAAAGAATATGGCTGAAATTCTAAGAAAAAATCCATGAGGGAAAACAAGTCGGGAATTGATAAAACGACAAACACTGCGCGCATTATTTCCAAGACAGCAAGACTGAGAATACTGTTTCCAAGACAATTTACTGAAAATGGAAGTGGAAAACCCAATTTCACGATCCAGAAGATTTCAGATGAAATGACATAAGGAAGTAATCACTTTCTTCAAGCAGTATCCTAGACATGGAAAAGCATCACAGCGAGTCAGGTGGCACCACTATGATGCCCCTAGACCTCCATCACCAGCGGAACATCAATGACGAATTCTGATTTTGTCAGCTTGTCGCAAGTCCAATAATATAAAAAACTGCACCGTTTCCACGGTATCCACCTGGGACCACACTGGTTGTGACAGATGTCGCCTGAAAACTAGCACAAAACGTCGCGTGCGTCAAGTGCGACGTCGCGGATCGCAGGGTGTTGCTTCCAAGACTTTCCAGAGAATGTGCATTTTCTTCGTTTTTTTTTCTTCGAAATGGCTTTCTTTTCATTTTGGCTTGTTCGCAGCTTCTTTTCATAGTGAAATTTGTCGTGTTCCGCCATATATCCATGGAAAAGCCGTTTTCTTTGTGATCCTAATGTGTAATTCTCCAAATGAAGATGTTTTAGCTTTAATTTAGTGGGAACAAACGGGTCTAATAATGGACGAACAAGAAGATGCGCCTCCTCCAAAGCGTCAACGTTTCAAAGTAAGTTGATGGCTTTTCTTAGGTTTTCTTTTTTATCACTTGGACTCGAGTTTTTAAATTTTTCTTTCTTTTTTGCTATATGAACCCGTCATTTCAGCACCTAACTTTCAATCAACTTGTTGGATCAATTGGTGGGGATAATGCAAAGTTCAGCAGAAGGTTAATGCAGCGTCCCGATGACAGCGAATTATTTTTCATCGAAGCTTTAACGAAATGGAACGATCAGAGCTTTGGCGCTGATTACAGTAAGCTTTCATTGTTTTCTTATCAAATTAGTTTTTCACCGCTATTGCTTTCATATTCATTTTTTCAGCATCTTTCGTGGATAGTTTACCTTGTGATGAGCTTAACACCCATGCACAATTACTTTATCACAAGAAGACCATTGTTGACTTGTTGCTGAAGAGCTTACAGGATCCAGTAAGTTACTGTTTGGGGTCAAGTTAACGGCTATTTTCTTTGTTTCAGCTATAACCTTCTATTCATTCAGGGATGTAAATCTATACCAGCTTTTTGTGAGCTGTTATCAGCACTTGTTCGTGATTTGAAGGAAGACTTCACGGAAGATATGTGGGACTTCTTTGGTGCTCTTACAAATGTGCTCGGCAGGTTTTATAGTTCTGGCACTATTCCACTTTTGTCTACTAAGGTAGTCAGGGTTTCGCTTTCTTAGACTTCAGCTAAGCGTGTTATCCAGTACAGTCCCAGTTTGCACATTTACATAATTCTCTCATCTTCAAGCGTGAGCTTCGTAAAATCCATGCCCCCCCCCAAGATCTTTTCTAAGCCGGTTGTTCTGTGTGTGTGTTTTTTTTTGCTAACATCGCTTCACATAAGGTTGCCTTTTCCCCTCAGAAGCAGGGAATTTCTCCGATTTTTTCTCGGCTTAGGAAAATGTTTACCGTTACACAATATAGCCACCATATTTTTGTAAGAACGTCTTTACTATGCAAATTACTCACTCGGGCTCAATATACCAAATTATTTGAAATTCAGAGAAAATTGTGATCATTTTCAACTCTGATTATATGAGTCTGGTTTTTTCCTCTGCCGACCAGTCTTGAAGACATGGCGAGCTTTCCATTACAGACCTCGGTGAACGAGATGTCGAATCGGTAGAAGCTGCTTTCTACGCTCTGTCTCTGATGGTTAAGGTAATGTGGAGGCAAATGTTAAAAGAATTTAGTCAATCATTCGTGTAAGTTTCCTTATTTCCCTTATTTCCGCTTTGGAATTGTGCATGTGGTCGTGTCCAACAAGAATCTCATACACATGCACTTACGCATTTTATTCCAGTCGTTTTATACCACTGTTTGGAAGTAGTCGTCCATATGTGAGACGATTTGCCGCTGAGGCTTTCTCCTTCATCATGAGGAAATCTTCAAACCTTAGAAAAGTAGGTGTTAGGGGCTATTCCTTTCTTTTGTTCAACACCTTTTTTAATGCATCACATTTCTCAGCTTTGCTGCCACGTAGTGGAGCAAGCGTTCAAGGTTCATGATGAGCATCTCTCCGAAGGTTGCGCTGAATTATTTTTCCACGTTTGTAAAGGAGTCGGTGGCGGATTTCATAGCGCTGCTAGCGAGGTGAGGTTTTTACACTATTACAAGTGTCTACCTTTTCTTTTTCTGCGTACTTTGTTTCAGTTGTCTTAATTTTACATGTTTTCAGCAAGTCGAATGTATTATTTCTGGAATTTTATCGTTACCCAACCAAGATATTCGTGATTACGGGGTGACTATCCTTGAGACGACTGTGAAGCTCATCGTTGAATACGTGCAGAAGGGCACAAAGACGGATTTGTCGTTCCTAGAAGTCCTTCTCATAGTTAGTTTTCTGTAATTGGTTTCCTGTTTTCGTGGTATCCATTTTTAAATCTACATTCTTTATTATCATTATTTGAGCATGCCATTCTTTAGCACTTCCTGGAAATTTCTGATTCTATGACACTGATCAATTATTCATCACGACTTTTACGGCTGTGCTTTGTGCAGCGCAGATGGAAAAATCTATTCACCTCTGACAGGAGGCTGCTATCTGCGATTGAGAAAGTGATCGCTTTCAGCTTTTTCGAACTATGCTTCGAGTTTGTCGACTTCCTCCTTCATGTGAGCCACTTTTTATTCAAAATGATGGTTTCGCTTGTGTAAAGTTCACTGTTTTAGTGTGCAGTACACGTGTTCTCAGGAGAAGAATGGGGTAGTTCGTTCGGTGGAGTATGCTCAAAAATTGTTTCCGCCAAGGGCGATCGTTCAGTGGTTCGTTTTTGGAGTTATTTCCATTCCCGGAGGGTTCTTTGATGACTAGCTATCTACAATTTCATAGGTATTCCATCTATTCAACGATATGCTCGATGTGGTCTACTTCGATAAACATATACTACCGATTATTGGGGAATTGTCAGACAGAATATTCGCTGAGGTAGTGTGTTTTATTTGACGACATTGTTCAGGCCTAGCTTCTAGCTAAAATGGTCTTTTTTATGCATGCGTACTACCTTTCATCTTTTCTTATTCACTAACTTTGATATTGCAATGCTTTTCAGGAAACATCGTTAATACCAAACATCTTGAAACTATACTCTTTAATTTGTTTAAGCAGGCGACCTATTCTTGAAGCTCTTTCACAACGTTGGTTTTCTCCTCCATTTCTTACGTTTCTACGCTATTTCTTGTGCAGCTCAATACTGACGTCTGCTTCACAGGACGCTCCGCTTTCTTGGATTCCTCTTGCCACAGATCTGTCCAGAAGTACGTCCTGGAACAAATCGACCATTTGGAAGATATGGAAAAGCCAATTGCTGCGTGCATTTTAGCTATATGGCCTTGGATTTCCTCTGACATCACAGCACAGAGTAGGTATTCGTACTTCAGCAATTCGTGTCCACGGTTTCAAAGACTGCTTAACCAGTGTTTAATCATTCATGAATTAGTGTTACTATTTCGCCTTTTTCTTTATGCTATCGCCCGCCCTGTTTAGGTGTACTTAGTGTTGTAAATTACATCAAGACGCTCATTTCCTCGGAAGAGTTTTCGCTGGAAATGTCACAGCTTGCTCTTATTGCTGTTTCTTCCGTCTACCAGGTGGATAGGAATCAGCTGAAGAATGTGGAACACTCTGCAGTTGAGCAATTTTTGAGGTAGTGTTCCTAGATATTCACTTTTTTTCATAAATTAATGGGACGATCCGTTCAATACATGGTTTCATCCACATGATTTAATGGCGAAATATCTGGAATTTTCAAGTTTGCCTATACCATGGAATTTATACAATCTTCTTTCCTCTCTGTATTTCGCAATTGAAAAGCCTTTGACTGTCTAACATTGACCAACTAAATACACTGGTTAGGATTTAAATCATCGCTTTTTTACACTTTCATTACATCCGAAGCTTACCTAGTATTCTACATATTTCCAAGGCTTCCCAACCTAGCATCGACTTAGCATGAAGCAATTTATCTGTTGCAGGAACAAGAAGTGCTGCGAGTCCTCTCTGAGAGTGTATCAGTTCTGGCTCCAAGCTAATCCCGATCAAAGAACAGCTACCAGCTTAAAAAGGTACGTCGAATGATGAAGCTATGCAAATCCTTCCATGAATCTTAAACCATCAAGTGAATTATTTAGGACCACAGAAATCCTCCTACCCTGCTATTTCAACCCTAATGCCTCTATAAGACACTGTGCCCTGGAAATCCTTAGCTCGTTCGAGTTTGATGTTGAAGGATTTGAAGCGGAGGAGGGCAAAGGCACGATAGTAAGTGAAATCTGCTGCCCGGTTGTGCCTGCTTCACTAACAAAACTGACAACTTTCTTAGGCCGTTGAAGAGAATATTTTCGACATCCTGCTTGCTGCTGAGAGTTGTGATATCATTGATTTTCGAAGTCGTCTTCTTCAACTACGCAAACTTAATTTTGGTTCCCACAAGAAATTCCTGCCTCGTGGTTCAGATACTAGATACGATCATGTAAGTCTTTTGTCTTCTTTTTTTCGCTTTTTTTTTTTGCATTTCTCGGTCACTCTAGGGGTTAACTGAGGTATTCAAGCAGTCTATTTGAAGATTATTCTGCGGGTTGGCCTGGCACAATTCTTTGTGCAATTCACCAAAATGTGGCCGGCAATGTATGAGCTGTTGGAGTCGTTTGCCCGTGGAATGAGCATTGATGACTTCTGGGCCGTCATGTCGGAGGTCCTTGATCAGATCAATGCAGGTATTTTTTTTTAGAATTCTATTGATTTTGGTTATTTCTTTAGTTTATCCGTATTTCCTTGTGAGTGTTTCTTCACTAGTATGAAACACCTCAGTCTACCATGTGTTTAATTATAATAGAACAAAATTGAAGGGTGCCGTGAGCCAAGTGACCTGTCGGGTCCTGCTCCTTTCCTGGAATGGTGTGACAAGAACAATAGATTTGATTACCACTCAGCACGTATTCAGGTAGGTTTACCACTAGTTATGTGTTATTTCTCGTTTTCAGTCTCCAAATGTTCTCAGGTATTCAAATTCATGAGCAATATTTGGGATATAGCACAAAGGCGGACGAGGATACTATCTCCTATGTTGTTGAAAATTTATGAGTATGTTTATATTTATAGTCTAGTAATTATTCTCCGTTTTTCTTTATATACAGTGGGGGTCACTCATCCTTGCATTGCAAAATACCGCCCGTCTGCTCTGCCGCGCTGCACCACCTAATATGCTGCATAATTGGTGCGGTGCGGCACAGCAGAAGGGCCACATTCTGCAGTGCAAGGATGATTGACATTCAGTGTATTTTTTACTCAAATTTTTTTAGGAGCGATTACCTTCCATTCATCGTTGAAAACATGAGCTCTTGTGCTTTGCGTACATCGCATGCTGATGAAAATGAAGAGACAGAGTCGGAAGCGATCGAGGACTCGAAAGCAACTAAGAACGATGAGAAATTGAAAATTACTAAGGTGCGTTTGTTTGAATGATACGGAACAGGCCGAAAAAAAGAGAAAAGAAACATTGTGAAGGTTGTTGAGTAAGTGGGAGTAGGAGTGCATTAACATCGTTTCTCTGATTTTTTTGTTTGTTTCTGCATCTTTAAATGTTTCATATTATCACTCATGTTGAATGGCTCAAATTTCACCCATGGTTTTATGTTACCTCTTACAACTTCCCTCTGCAGACTTTGTGCGCCTTGCTCGATGTCTACTCCAAGTTCACTGATGCCAAATCTGTATATATGGAGGCGAAGATACGTAATATGTATGACCATGTGAGTTTCCTCGCGATATGGCTGCTTTCGATGATGTTTACATTCGTTTTTAAGCTTCTCATTGTGGGTAATGATATGGTGCAAAAGTCGGTGATTGCCTGCATATTTTCTTACAAGGACAAGGCGTTATTGCCGTATAAGTGAGTTTCTCCTTCTTCTGCTGCTACAAATTTCTACCTGTTTCATGCTTTAGGGAGAATTTCGAGCGTCTTCTCGATGAAAAGTCGTTC
Organism: Ancylostoma ceylanicum; assembly: GCA_000688135.1. Taxonomy (NCBI): domain Eukaryota; kingdom Metazoa; phylum Nematoda; class Chromadorea; order Rhabditida; family Ancylostomatidae; genus Ancylostoma; species Ancylostoma ceylanicum. The sequence goes on along the minus strand of JARK01001337.1, from coordinate 443,663 downwards.
CGTGAACAGCTTGTCTTGTTTTCAATCAACGAGGAGGAAGGAAACTCTGTTGTTCACAAAGATCACAGACCTGCCGTTATGCGTGTTCTTTTGAGGTGACCTAGCTGAGGATCTGAATAGGCCCTAATTTCAATTATGCATGTTTTTATAGGTTCTTGTATGGAAAACTTTGGGCACAGACGAAGCGCAATTTGATAGAGTCGAGACGTGCAGCTATTTTCCGCTATCTTGGTGGTTGCCGTCCGGACGAATTAATGGATTTCTTGAAGATCTTATTCGCACCTATTCTAGACGTTATTGGTACGCTTGTTTTAGTGCAGCTATGTCAGTATTTTACTTTCTACAAAACTGTCTTGCTTCAGGCACCACTGACTTAAATTACACCAAAATGGAACTCCTTTGCAATGATAGGGAAACACTGTTCAACATGGACTTTGCTAAGGTGAACAGGTGCGTGATGTTTCTTCCTTCTATGTGAAGTTCATATTTATTCCAACAAAACAACATATTATTTGGAAACTTCAAAGCAACAGCAACACCCATATTGTACAAACAACGAAAGAAAAAGCGTTAACATTTACCCCGTTTTCTAAAGAGCATCGCGATGAATTCGAATAATACCTTGTGTACACGTAAGTCAGGGAGTTTTCTGTCGAAGCCTTGTTCTTGCAATAGGACTTCTCTAATTCTCGAGCGTTTGCGGTGGATAACTGAATCCACTCAGCCAGCCATGACATCGAGCAATCACATTCGATTGGATTTCCCTTAAAAAGTAATATTAGCTAAACGATTGAAGCTGAGGAGCTTGATTATGTTTAGATCATTTGATCATGTGCTGAAAAAAGAACTCTTCAGCTACACGTTTACCCAATGTTTGAATATACTCGCAGTATTCTACTTTTTCTCCTCTAGATTCACGGAAAAAGGCGTTTTTGCTCAATCTTTCTCTACGAGAGTTATTTCTCTCGCTGATTGCGGAAATTATACTAACTTTTTACCTCTTTCCTATTTCTGTACGGTTACGATTGGTAGTGGTATACCTAGGGATCTTCGAAAACCTTGGATGGAGCGATTATTCAATGTGCTGAGTAAAAAACGCAAGGCCCACTGCACTTTTTGTGGTATCTCTTTCCTTTTTGCCGAAATTTCCATATCTACTCAATTTTCACCGGCAATTCAACAGTACTCATACAGAGTTGCGTCACAAGAATGTGAAAAAATACCCTTATGCGGAGTACCAACCGTGGTCATACAAAAGTGATGTTACGGTGGAAAATGAGCATGATTTCCGCGATAACAAGTGCACTAATCTTCCATTGTAGGCTGTTAGGAGATTTTTTCAAATTTGACTAAGAAAATGTGGAGTAATGCAGTTTTTTTTTGTTGAACTGCCTTTTTTTTCTATTTTTTTAAAATGGCTATAATTTGATCCGTACTAGTTTTAACCTCAGATTTATCAACGAAAAGTTAATACTTGAAAGTCTTACCGTTAGGTCTATGCTTTCCAGTATTGTGCCGTGTTGATTCACCCATGGCTGAATTGAGTTCTTGAATGGTTGAATAGTTCGGATTTTGTTATGCGGTAAGGACAAAGTAAGGAAATAAACGCCTCCAAGCGTTGTGAACAAAGAGTTTGGAAACTCTTGCAGGGAGGTGTTTATTACTGACAGATGTACTTTGTATCCTCTCAGCGCGTGCACTGCTACCGAGCTTATCTGAAATGAATGGGGAATTAGGGCTAGATCTAGACGGAATCAAAGAAATCTGTAAAATACATTTGTAATGTTCTTCCCGGTGATGGTTAGTTGTCTCAAATGTGTCATGTCGACATCGTGCAGCTGGCTGTTGATCACTTGCTCTCGTAACTCGATGTAGAGTGATCGCAATGGTGGTAGATGTTGAAGAATTTCAGTGGAGTTGTATTTAAAATCACTGCTGGCGAGGTTGTGCATCTGAATTTGAAGTTTTTCATTTAAAAGATCTCTAAGTGAAGTGTAAGAAGCAGAAAAATGACCTCCAAATTGCGAAGGTTTGCGAGTTGGGCGAATTCAGAAGGCCGTGGAAGCCTTGTGAGCGATGAGAGATCATGCATTGAGAGAGTTTCAAGCTGGAATACGTTAGTGGTAAGCGTTTGTTCTTTGCATTTTGCTCATTATTAATCTCTATACATCTCTATACCTATCAGTGGCGGGCGCAGAAAGTGGGCTGGAGGGGGGGGGGAGG
>JARK01001337.1:413272-432174 GCA_000688135.1 Ancylostoma ceylanicum | reverse complement strand
AAAAAAAAAAAAAAAAAAAAAGAAAAGTAGTGGATGAGGAAGTGTGAGAGAGCTAGCAGTGAGACTTCCATCTAGATGGGATTCATCCGAAGTGTTCCGCGTTGTGAAAATTGATATCCAGAAAGCTAGGAATTGAATAGGCGACATGTGTTCGTAGTTTTTGAGTTGTTTTTGTGTTTGAAAAGCCATCCGACACGTTGTATTTATAAATAGTGCGAAAAATGTTTGGATTTCTCTCTGCATGATTTTATTTCCTTGTTTTTTTTCTTGTGCAGTCGCAGATGCACCAACATAAAAAATAATGAAAAGTATAAAATCGTTCTCCATCAATTTTTCTCGTCATGTCAGGTTCAGCCGCGTAATTTTTGAAATGTTTCTGTATTTGCTGAGCGAGAAGATGAAACGAAAGCATCCGGAGTTGTTTACAATTTCTTCTAATAATTGGTTTTCCCTTTTATCGAATAGGTACTTGCTAATTGCTAAATGCGCGATCTTATTCTTTTGGTCTAGAGGGTGTTGTTGACCTTCGAACGTTTCTTACTCTAATAAATGTGCGCTAGCAACACAGCCCAAACAGCGAAATACGTCGAATAGAAATCCTGACAGCATCTCCTCCCAGTTGCTCCCATCCTCCCCTCAATTGCTGCCATCCTTCAGCAATTGCTGCTAAAAGGACGAAGGCTTGAGCAGTTGAGGGGGAAATGGCAGCACCTGAGAGGAGGTGCTGCTAGGACTAGTACTCGACTTATTTCGCCGTTCGAACTGTGTTCCTAACACACATTTGTCAGAGTAGCCGTAACCCGCACACGCATTATATGTGGCGAAACCATGGGCCCAGAACCTATTTCTTAATTTTTTAAGAAAGATCCCTTTCCTACGGCCTTGAATAGTTGATAGTTAAGAATTCAGTTTTATTTTCAAAGGCAATTTATGCTAGATGCGTGCGTCAATCGCGCGTCAGACGCCCGCATCCATTTGCGAAAGGTTTTCCATGAGGACTGGTAGGCGCTGCAGGTACATCCTCAATGGAAAGAACGCGCTGCTTTTGTGAGACCACAAGCGCGAGCGTCTGCGCGGCGACTGAGCAGATCCTTCAGCACATAGAAGCATGCGTGTGAAACGCACGCATCTAATATAAATCACCCTTTAACCGAGAAAGACATTAAATATATTATTTCTTTACATATTTTACGCACATTCATGGCTTATGATGGAAGCATAAAAACAGCACGAGAAAGAAATGTTCAACACGAGTGAAAGACAAAGAGGCTACCATCACAATATATTAACTAATAGATTGTCTCATTGATGATCTGGAGCTACTCTGAATCATTAAAGATATCCGGAACCGCATCTCTTTAACTCTCAAATGTGATTTCTCCCCTGTAACTCGCTTTGGGCCCTAATTATTTGAAAGAGAGCACTTCCTTGATGTCAGAGAGGTTTCGCTCAAGATCATTTGCAGTGAAACGGAGAGAAGAATAGAAGTCTTCAGTCTTTTTTGAATTTTTCAGATATTCTTTTGGTCTCTTATTGCAAAAGGTAATTAACTGCGTAGTAGTGCCTTTGTTCCACTTCTGAGGTTATTATTACGTCAGATTGAAAAGTGCATTCGGCAGTGATTTAGATGCGCATATAAGATGAGGTGAAATGGGTGCGGATGCGCGATGTTGATCGCTGGAGTGGAGGGAGGGTGTCAGCGAAGACCTTGGAAGATGAGGCTGTCGCAAGTTGCCGCCCATCCATTGTCAGGATTGTAATAGTGCGATAATGAGTAGCATGGCCGGCGAACACTCACACACGTTTCTGCCAAAGTCAGCGCTGCTCGCACCTTCCTCCCATATGGTTATCTGGGAAGCTATCACAAACATTTCTTTGTCCAAGGGGCCGAGTCGTGCGGTTCGCATATGTTAGACAGAGCCGAGCTGCGTGTTTGAGACGCGGCGGAGACATTCGCAATGTAATACCAGTAAAAGTGAAAAAAGAACGGCATGAGAGTGGCGTGTGTTTAGTGCAATTCGTCGTACTTGTGCACCATAGCAAGATTATGGGAAATATGATCTGCTCAAGGTGGCTGGCCAGATTGTATGTCACGATTGACAGCCGTGCTTGGTAGAGAGTTTTCGATGAGAAATGACCGGTTAGTGCAAGGCAATATAGTGTAATGAAATTTCTTTTCTTCTCATTTAATTTCATTTAATATGTTACAAAATGTGCTCGAGCAAGGAAAAAACACAAAAGGACAATTCAGAATTAAACATTTCCCTCAGTGAACAGCAGAAGCCTAACTGAAGGGAGTCGATCATCAGCTAGCTGCTGGGCGCATAATTTGGGGTTGTGAGCGTAAGCTGGGACAAGGCACAGAGCGCATTTAGCCAATGCTGCCTTCATTATTCATAAGACTTCATCGAGATGTCGTGGGTACATATCCGGGAAACACAAATTATATCTGAAATCGTGGAAACGAGAGTAGAAAAAAAAAGAAAAAAAAAAAAGGAAAATCGTATGAGGTTTACAATATCTCAGCCGAATAAGTTACATAGGAATATTTGACTATTGGGCCGAGCGAATGAATTGTCCGAATGTTCGGACGTTTATTCGAATGCATTCTATTCGATCACATGTACAGTAAGTGGATGTTGATTTGAAATTGTTCGGAAATTGCATGCAAAAGGAAGTATGGACGTTAAATCACTCCTTTTCGTCCATTCCATTCTTGGATAGTTTGGTCTTTGAATCTCACTCCTGGAACCATCGTTGATACTGCTTCATTGTTTTTGCACCATCTGTGAAATTCAATCCACCTATGTACTCTGGATTTGTTTTAACAATCAAAAGAAAAGTGTAGGCTTGTGTGGATGTTGAGCACACATAGCTAAATCATGAAATGAACTCTACTCTATTCCGGTTGGTGATATTTTGACCAAATGTTCCTCCAAAGTTGATGAAACATTTAGGAAAAATTGGTCATTTGTGCAGCAAGGTTTTGCGACGCTCTATCTCATTACTATTATTTAAATTCATGACTGATTTACTAAAGAACTAGTGCAATTGGAAGCGGTTAGCTGTCCATGTCCTTAGGCTGATTGCAGATCCGACCTGGGCTAGACTGGACCTTCGCGATTCGTTCTTCCGATAGAATTTGGGCTAAATTTTTCATTATTTGTTGAAAACAGAATAGATTTCATCAAATTTAAGTAGTATTGGATAAGCCTAGCAGAATTTTTGGTTCAGGTGAGCCTTTTCCGGCAGAATTGACCTCATAGGCTAGATTGGGACATGTTGGAAAAGCCGGAGTCCAGCCTTATGTCCGTTTTTAAGATAGCTTTTAGCATTTTCTCAATGACGATTTTTTTCTCTTACGGAAGAAGAAGAAAGCAAAACTATGCGCAAGCAACAACTCGCGGTTACTACCAGTGCCTTTTTTTAAAGATAAAATACGTACGAGGGCGGGTTGAAAAGTTTCCGGAATGACAATAAAAACGAAAGAAATCACATGCACTCAATAGTTCATATTTTTGCCTATTCCCATGGGAGCTCAACGCATTTGGTCCGATCTCTTCCATGCCATCCGTTCTTTCCCTACAATCCCCTTCTGTGAAGCAGACAAAATAACCGTCTACAGCTAAAATTCGCTCGTCGCATAACCATAATCTTTCCTTAGACAGAAGAAATTTGATTTCCATAGACGAGCAGGAGTACGACGAAGTCAATAAAGAAAGATAAGTTGACAGGGAAAAGTTTCGAACTCGATACTCACAGGTTTCCGCCGAGGCATTAGTATTTTTAAAACGGTCATACTGTCATGCAGATGCAAAGGTGTTTTACTTGAGCAGACAAGGGCACTTCGCTAGAATTCCCACTTCAAATTCTTCCAAAAATCTTGGTCGATATGACAAAGTAACACCTTCGCCGATATTTAGCGAAATTCCCTCGGCGGAGCGAAAACAGGTACCACCACCACTGCACGGCAATGAATGGACCTTTCCTTCTTCGGACCCTATTTTGTGGTCTCATTCGAAGTTTCGAACATTGTCATATATCCAGAGCGTAGTACTAAATCTAGGCTTCATTTTCAGCTATGGCTTCCTTTTTCAGTCCAAGGTAACTGGCCAAAACAGGAGGCTAAGTCTCGTTGGAATATGTTCTTTTTAGGATTGCAGAAATGCGGCACCGCCTTTTCAAAAAGTTTTCTAGACTTATTATCTCTTGTGAAATAAAGACTTATTGTACATAAGGGATGCCCAGAAGCTTCTCGATTTCGTACAGTTTTGATTGCCACCCGCAAAGACGACGTCAGGCATTTTATATATAATTTTTGGAACAGTGGCCTTTCTTCAACGCTCTGCGCTTGGTTCACTTTCTGTTGGCGTGTAGCTACGCTCTATTTTCCAAACCTAAAAACTAAGTTTGGGAAATGAGGAGGATGGTGTGGTGTCACCGGCATGCTAATGCAATTTGATTTCCTTTCCGTTTTCCCGTCCAAATAAAACGATATTGTGACCGCCTGAACTCCGTCTCTATCGATAGCTGAGTGCATTCCAAGTTGCTTGGATTAAACTGCTTGTCAGAAACGGACTCTTTGTCAGATCGACTTGACATTCTTAGTGTTTTCATATGAGGGACTTATCAATACAATGCCATAAAAATGTTTGGAAAACAGCAACTATATTGTGGTCATTCCGGAAACTTTTCAACCCACCCTCGTATGTTTTCAACACACGCATTGCTACATTAGCGTAGTAATCTTCTAGAAATTCTTAATAAAGGATACAAGTGAGTAAAACTGCTTGGCCTGCCAGTCCATACGAGATTAGCTAGAGCTTCAGAAGTTCTACCAGGGTTGCGGGGCACACAAGCTAATTTATATTACCTAAAATTGTCTTAATTACTAACAGAGTGAATTGAAACGAAATTATTTTCGTTAATAAAGGTCTCCCTCCCCAGCAACTTTCTAAATTCTTTTTTCCTTCTAACGTTCATCTTCCTACGGAAGATATCCAGAAAAAAAAGTTAAAAGGAAATCGAACCAGCAGCCCAAGAGAATCCGATATCTTTCGAATTAGCGAATTATGTTAGCTCACTTTTTCTTTTCTTTTTCTTTTCTGAAGAAGGGTATGCGGTTCTTTTTTACTGTTCGCCAGTATTAATTTGCTAGATAGATAGCGATTAGTTTAGAGAAGTTAAGGTAGTATATAACGATTATATGATGACTGGGATAGTAACAGTAAGAGATCTTGAGAAGATCGTAATCCATTCATCGAGCGTCGAACATGAAAAAAGTGGCCCACTGCCTCCAAGTGCCCCTATATAGAAGCTGGAATGGAGGCATGTTGACACTAAAGGGCGTGTTCCCGATATGGAAGACTAAATTGCGTTAGGTGCGTGTGCCGTAGCGTGAAAATATGTGTCAACTACCTTCAGGATAGAGTTCACTCTCATTTCAGAAGTAATGAAACGATGTTCGGAGTGCCAGAGTACTCATGCGTGTGTAAACATCTGCTCTAAAATGACTAAATTTCAGATGCCTTTCGAGTGTCTCGAATTTGTTGGTGCGCATTGCTCGAGTTATTGTGGACGGACAACGTACGATGCTGTTTCGTCTTCTACTTGCAACAGCTGTGGTCATAAAATCAGCCATAGTGCATCCGGAGACGCCGAATTACTTGTCGAGGAAGTTACGTGATCTTCGAATGTCACTCACTGATAGAGTGGGGGAGGTAGGTGGTTAGAAGGAGATCTGCATATATTCTGAGGATAACGGGATCATTAGTGAAACCTTGTTTAAGTTCCTGGCAGCGTATCCCCAGCGATCATTCACTGGTGAGGAATTGCAAGGTATTCTCACCTACATGGTCGTACCGTATCTTGCTGATGCGAAGAGCAACCGTGACGAACCAATCGTCGTCGCTCCGTTGTCTGTGATCAAAATGCTGGCCACAGTGTGTGCATATCCGTCGTGAGTTTAATGGATTTTTTGAAGTGTGGGAACGTTAGCGTGCATGTGATGATTGCGGCGGAGTTTAATGTTTCGCGATCGAGCCGGAGGGAAGAGTTTGGAAAATAATTATTACGTTGGAACTCTCAACATCTACTGTTTTCGAGAATCGGTTACGTTTTTTTTCTGCTTATAAGTAATGCTGAAACCATACATGGACCTGTTCGGAATATTAAACCATCAAATTAGGAATGCCCGATTTTCCCATGTGATCATTTTATTTTGCCATCGATATCTGGCAAGTTTCTGTTGGCCACTCCTAGTAATTTTCTTCTATTTCCAACGTGCGTTCTTACCTTTTAGACCGCTTCCTTGCTTTTTGATCCCGAGTTTCTTGGAAGCAACACCTGAAGACTCCAAAATTTTTTTTCTGACGGAGAGGTTGAAGCCTTGTTTTTTTTGTTTGTAAATAAGTCCAACTGTGAAGCCAGTAAAGTGGAAACGGTTCAGAATACATTCTGATACATTGTAGTCTCAATCATGGACCATAGAACTGAGGAGGGTGGGTAATTGAACCGAAAAATTTGTTGGGTCAATTGTTATGAGGTGATAATTCTTACTGTGTATAGCTCCACTTAGTTTGTGTCTACGTTCACATAATTGGCGGTGGCAATAGTAAATCAAAATAGCTTGACTTAGCTATTTGAACCGGCCTGTAACACTTCCTGGTAATTTTTTTTCCATATTAGCCTATTGAAAGACATTCCATTTTGATGGGAAGTTTGAATGGTGAAGCCACGTTCAACCTTCACTTTGGTCAGCTTAAATATTTTTAGTAGCTAAACCAACACAAGTAGACTTAATAGACAAGAAGAGACCTTCAACTATGCGATGCCGAATAATTGTATTAATGAGAAGCAGTTCGATCAATGTAAGTAAAAAATACCGGAATCCTGCCGTAGAAGCTGCAAATTTTGACGTTTTAGTGATAGGGAGTTTTTTCTTCGGATTTATTCAACAGCGGTTTTATTCACTTTTTCTTGTATCTGCTAAAGAAGGCCATATTTCATCGCAAAAAAACTTGTGTCGGCTTCTCTCTTCTCTTCGCTTTGCTCTTACGCTCACCAAGTTTTGATTGATATATGTTCGCACGGCTTTGTACTTGTAGTATTTTTACTTTTTTCTGGGAGACAGTTGGTATCGCAGAGGTATAAACTTCGATGAAAAATGCGTTCACGAAAGCGCAATTGTGGTAGCGAAGGAGAGTTCCTGCTCAACAGGTGTGCATAAAATGAGTCATAGTCTGCATACCTAGAAAGTGCATTCTTCGAAAGATTCTATTTCCTGATTACCTAAGAGCAGCAATTTTTCCTTCATGGCCTGGATACATTATTGAGAATATCTAGGGTATCCTTGTAGACCCCCCATATTAACGAAGGAGAAATCGGAGGAGTGTTGACTCCTTTACATTGAATAATTTCTGTAATGCATGCGGCCCCTGTAAAATAATGAAACTGTTATTATTAACTTGTTAGATCGGTTCCTATGAGTTTCCACAATCCTGTGCAATGAGAACATAGGAGTGATAACATAGATTCAATTCATAGATGTTTAAGTATGTTTTTACCAAATTTCCGGTTTGGGGCTAAGAACTAGACTGCTTGTGTGACTTACTTGATTCCTCCGGGTAAAGCCATAGGTCAGGTCTTAGGTAAGCAGAGGAAGACATTCCTTATTATAATTGTAGGGAAGGAATTTTTCTTTGGCAGGTGAAGAAGAACCTGATGTTTCTTTGGTAATACAAAGGTCAACTCAATTCAGGTATACAGAAGATAGTGGGAAATTTTAAGGCTGTTGAAAGTACTGGCTCAAAACCGTCTCGTTCCCTATTTACTGCTGGATTTTTTTAAAGACAATGCATATGAGGAGAGGTGGTGAGGATGGATGATGGTCCAAAGGCACATAAACCTGAACAAACAAAAAAGAAAATTGGGTAATCGAACCGAAGACAGCGTTTTATTCCACCTTCGTTCTGAGATCCTCTTAATCGCTCGAGAGCGGAACAGTTTTTGAGAATAATTGTCATACAACGACAAATTTGCTTTTTATTCTAGGCATTATCACTTGCTAGCACTGCGGTTCAACCGAAACGAGCACAGCGGAGCTCTAATGGAGCTGCTCGTTTCACCACTGTCGTGGCCCGGAATGACGCCTCACATGTTGAACATCATACGGAAAGCCCTACTCAATCTCCTCACCCTTGCGGATGAATACATGAACTTCACGGATCTGGATTACGAGGACATTCCTTCAGAACAAGGTGGTCCTCCATACTGCGTCCTCAGAAAATACTCTGAAATTGGTATTTTAAACGTTTTGCAGGTAGAAACTACGGTACTTCTCTTGTCGTTGCACATATCCAGCCTATTATCCAATTCCTTGCTGACGCTGTGGACTCATCTGTGAAGAAGTTCAATCAGATTAATTTGGAATTGTTGAGCAAGTGAGATTTAGCATTGATTGAAGCACCTTGCGATTAGTGTTCATAATCTCCTTCAGATTATCAGTTTATACTCCTGATGGAGCGCTTGCTCGAAAAATGGCATCCACCATTATTGGACACCTTGAGAGAAAATTACCGAAAGAGCCGACGCTGAAGAAGCTACTGGATGTTGTGGGAAGTTTAATGAAAAATGTCGTAGGTTCGGAGGAATTTTTGAGGTGATCTACTTTTTCATGCTGCTTTGATCCTATGTAGTTTCTTTGCTGTCTCATCCCTGTTTTAGGCGCGTTGGCCCTTTGTTCTCCAAAGTTGAGGGGAGGGCATGCCGTGAACCGTTAGTGCGCATTGTAGAAGGGCTGGCTGCAAATCCAGAAGTCGCTAATGATGTTGGGAATCTCCTGAGGATCGTTTCTGATTTGGAAAGTTGGGACCGAAGTCGCGTTGATGAGCCAGATCAAGATCGACGCCACGCAGCATATGCGAAGCTGAATGAAGTAGGTCTTTTTTTCACATAGAAGCTTGTCGAGTGTAATAGTTTGATTTATCTGTACCTGGCACGAATAATTTCTTCTGCAACATCCAGTCATGACTCTTCATCAGCATGTCATCCATGTGTTCGTCTTAATCTTTTCTTCAAACCGGTACACGCTTTGTTAACTGGCTCGTGTTAAGACCATTAATCATTTGCATAAAAACCCAAGCAACAAGCAGTACAGGTGGTCATGGTTTGCTTTTTTGATATTGAACTTGCTCGAATACGGAACGATTTTGGTTGAAAGATAATGGGGAATTTTAGATTCTCTTTAAGGTGTACCGCGTTCATAGGGCAGCGTGCATCACTTTGATTACCTGGGGTAAATATGTTTATAGCTCGCAGATTTACCCATCGTTAACACATGCGCCAACACGTTCACCCTGGTTAATCTCAGTGATTCATTCAGGTTTTGGATTTATGCGGGATGTGTACAATAAGAAATTTTTGATAGTTTCGGGATGGTTGCTGGGTAACTGGGGGGAACTTGGAATGAGTCGAAAATATGCTGGTACTCACTGAGTCTCATAGATTATTCCATTAGTTAAAAAAGTGTTCTTGTAAAGAATGACGGAGTTTCCTGCTTTCAAGGAAACTAATTTTTTCTATGCATTTGGAAGTTCGTCTTGAATCTAAAAATTTAATTTTGCTCATCCAAAGGCTGCGATTTTTGACGAAATCCTTTGCCTTTTTGTACATTTATCTAAATACGGATTCGGGAAAAGTGTTTTTTCGACACTGATGGAGTCTAAGGGGTTTGTTATATAAAGGTTTTGATGTCGTTAGTATTTACTATTTTTATCTATTATAAAACTTTTTTTCAGATTTACTTTCACACGCTTTGTTTGTTTTTTTTCCTGTTTTCTTCTCTCCTTTTTTCTTTCTTATCTATGTTCTTCAGTTATTCTTGAAGTGTCACTTTATTGCGCAGGTCATTGCTGCCTTCACACTACATTCATTATGAAGTGCGCTTTTCCTTCCGTTCTCTTTCTGTTTCTCCGGTTTCCTGGATCATCTGTGTTCCTCAATTGTCCATTGATTTTCTGTGCAAAAACTACCACTATTGTAACAGAACCCGAATGCATAATTGCGGTTGCCGAGGGTAAACTTGTTGACACCTCAGTGATGCATGCGGCCTCAGCACAGAGGAGCGTTCCTGAACTGAATCTATGAAAACAATTATTATTGCTGCAGCCGCCAGTTTGTGATTCTCATTTTTGTGGATTTCTGTTTCCATTTGTGTTCTTCGTTATAGTGACATTACATTACTCTTGTTTTTACAGGTATGGAGTAGCAATGATATCGTCAATCCAGATGTCTTGAGGATCTTCATTCATGCCCACTACCATACTTATAGCACCGTTAGTGTTTGGTCCTTCAAAGATCCTTAGCTCTCTCCCTACTATTCTTTTCCAGATTAACGACATTTCGTTGCGAACCTCTTCGGCTGCGAATTTACGCTATCTCATAGAGTACTTTGCAAGGAGTGGCCATGAAGAAAAGGAGAAGTCCAGCATACTCAGTTCGGACCATATACATGTTATTACCCTTGGGTTGCGGTCCCAAACTGAGGTAAAATTTTGGAGCTGGTTGGTAGGATTTTTTTCTGAAACCTTTTTCGATATTCAGGTCGTGCGAGAGGAGTCAGTACGATGTCTCACGTCACTTGTTGATAAGTTCACGGAACACAATCATTTGAAGCAGCTGGCACAGTTGAGAAATTCCGAAGAAGACCTGGACTTCTTCAGCAACATCATTCATATCCAGGTGGTCCTTGTTTACCTCTTTATTTATTTAGTTACTCATCTCTTTGTTACATCAAAAGAGCTGTGTTTAACATTCCAAATTCCTTTAAGAAATAAAAAAAATTGGCAAGGAATAATATGTGTGACAGACACCCAACTTTTTTTGTTTTTATCCCAAAACAGTCGATAAAAATTAGAAAATATTGTTAGGCTTGGTTCCCTGAACGCTCGCTTTTTCTATAAAGACCTTCGTTTCGACTTTGAAAGCTTTATGAAAATTTTCTGAAGCCGATTTTTTTTTCTTCTGAAACCGTCGTTCATTCCAGCATCATCGACGCCAGCGAGCTGTGCATCGCCTTGTTGAGCAGCTAAGCACTGGAAAGGTTGGAATATTCCAGGATTTTAGTACAGCTTTAGGCTTAGGCTTGCTTATCCAACTTATCTGACCTTCATTTGGAAACATCTACGTATGCTGTTCCCAGAGTGATCGTTTAGGTTACTATCGCCTTTGATGTCCTTAACAAGTACCTCATTCCTATCGCCCATCCATATCTTACTAGCACTGACAGCAAGCTGTCTGGTAGGGAAATGCCGTTATTTCTCAGTGTACTGCCAGAATGGCATTGAGTCCCGTGAATTTACTGACTTCAGCTTTGTCTGATGAATGCCTTCGCCTTCTTAAATACACGATAAGCATATCTACGTGGTCGAAGTATGTGGCCTGTCTTGACTCATGGCTGAAGCATTTGAGCAAGCAAGAGGATAACCAGAAAGCAACCATTAGGTGAGCACAGCCTTCCTGCAAATCACTGATCCAGTGATTTCATTCTATTCAGGATTATCGTGGCAGTTGTGGATGCTTTCCATTATGAGGTTGCTGATGTTGCTGAAGTGATGGATGGAGAGGGTTCCAATGAATTACGTATCAATGTGCGTGACAAGCTGAACAAGGAGATTTTGCCGAGGCTCACGAAATGCATCAATGGGAAGGTGGGGTGAAATAGTTACATTTTGCTATTTGTAACAGATCTAAAGAGGCTATCAATTTGATTTCAGTAGCTTCCTTGGTTCTGTATTCTATAATAGAAATTACTAGTTGTAGAAGTTATTTTAGAAGAAATTTTTTGAAGTTCAGTTAGAAAAATAATTAACTTCAAGTTAGCTAAGACCTGGGAAAATTACGTTTTTCTCATAATTTTTATTGCTAAATTTCCGTCAGTCGAATGTGGGGTCTTTGACCAGTAAAGTGACGTCTTTGCACACCTAGATGGGTAGTAAAATTCACTTTCACTTTAGGTAGTCATGGGCTGAAGGGGGGGGGGGTGGTTAGCCGCTGGCGGAGACAGCTATACCAGTGGCTGTATCCCGCTTTTTCGTTTTATGGCAGAAATTAGCTTAAAAAAGCTCGATGGTGCGAAATAAGTTGTTTTATGTCAATTTCTATAATGATCGAGGAAATACAGACATTTCTTTAATAGTATTTTTTTTGTTTCCATTTCCCCTTTTCATATTTTCATTTGTTTTTGTAATCTCAATAATCTAATCTCGTTCTGCGTCTCTGAAAGCAAGCGAGAATTTTTACAGTCAGCTGAGCTAGGCGTACATCGTAAGGCTCGCACTGCCACTACGAAGCACTACAGTGAAGATGACGACATCCAACGTGCTCCTGTTGCGCTAGCCACAGTGAAACTGCTGCAGAAACTTCCAGACAGTATTCGGTCGCAATATTTGCATGGGTACGTCTGCACGCTCTAGCGATTTTCAATGGACTGCACGTTTTACTGTTTTCTATTGGATCCAGTTGCCTCTGTTTTTAGAGTAGTGTTGAAATTGTGTTCGTTGATGATTTCACGTTCAATGAATGTTCGAGAAACGGCCCGCAAGGTGACGGTTCAAGTTTGTGAGTGCCTCGGACCGCGATATCTGTCAGTGATCATCAAGGAAATGAAGCTGATAATGAATAAGGGATTCCAGGTACTGCTCGAATTCTTTCATTTTCAGGCTTTTTTCACTTCAAAAGTGTTCTTTGCTATTAAAAGAGATCATATTCGTCTGGCGGGGTTTCAAGCATTCTTTTTATTTGGAAATTGACGGGATAAATTTTTCCTAGGATAAACCACAAGGGTTCTTCATGGCCTGTCGGGGCATAGTTGTTCCAATCATGCTCGGCATTGATAAAGGCACTTTCTGATGCATATCCTATTTTGAGCTGTTGATGCTTCTAGACAGTGAGTACAAACCTGATAGCTGGACAGGGGCACAGTACCTGAAAATTTCTTTATTCTCCCGCTCTAGCCACCTATAGGAAAGAATTTTCACAAAAGGAATAATGTTAAACTGGGGGCTGTTTTTTTCTTAGGCTTCCAGACTCCAGAGTTCCTGGAAAGGAAAGTCATTGGTTTGTCTAAAAAAGAGTACATAATCCCTGCAAGAAATGACGATTAAACAGTCGATTGAATAAGTTATTGGAAGAGGCTATGGTAGAACCAAACATAGATGACGATGTCGAACAAAACTGTACAAACCTAATATATGAGGATAGGATTGGGGAAGTTGACAGATTCTTTTTGAATTTTCTAAACTTCACATGAAAGCGGATCAGTTCTTCTCTAGGTACATGTGATGATCTATACAGTCCATACACTGCTGGCAGCTATGCGAGACGTGCTGCAGCCTGGAGATATGGATTCTTGCCTTGAAGATGTTCTGGATGTGAGTTTAAGGAAAATTCTGTAAGGAAATTTCTTAAGCTATTATTGTTGATTTGTTTACAATTCTGGTTGAGAGCTGAATCAACTTCTAAAAGTATTATCCTCATAGCGCCCCCCCCCCCTCTCCCAAGCTATTATAAAAGTTAGGCAAGTTTACCAAAATAGTTTTATCGAGCTGATGGAAATTTTCTATTAGTTTATTTTTGAAAAATTTTCTTGGAAAGTTCAGCCTAGCATATTCTACCCTTAATTTGACTTAGCGATTCATACATGCAATATTTCAAGCAGGTTGTCATCATAAATTCTTTTTTTCAGATAATTGTCCAAGAGCAGTTCACGGCAGTTTCTGAAGAGAAGGAAGTAGGAGAAATAAAAGCAGAAGTTAGTGAAGCGAAGAAGAATCCCACACCTGGAACTTTGCTCCTATTGGGCCGATACGTGTCCTCTTCGGCTGTCGGCGTTCTACTTAATCGATTCATGTTAGTTTTGAGCAGATTTCGGTAAGATTACTCTAACATTGAGGGAGATTTCTTTCAGAAGTGTTGTTGATTCATTAACTTCTGCGAAGATGATCTCACGAGCAAGAAATTTGCTCTCGATGTTTGCCAATGGTTTGAAGGACAACCAAGGTATGAAATTTACGAAGGACGCAGAGCTCGAACTGACTTGAATGATTTGTGGATCAGTCCCCGCGGGGGATGGACTCTTTATGAGGTTGACTGGATTTTTTGTACATAGATCAAGACCTGCTCTGTCTGCATACGTAGCAAATCTTCAAAAAGTCCAATATTAGTTTCCACTAGGTAAAAAAATTTTTTACATGAGTTTCACTTACAAGGGACATTTTCAGGTTTTGCACCAACTTCACAGCTGATTCTTATTCACCAAATGCTGGTCACGAATATCGAGAAGATGAAACCCGTCGCTAGCAAGCAGAAGGAGGAGGATGGCGTACCTGAGGAGGAACACAAAAGCTGCCTCTTGTTACCACCTGTAAGATTATTTTTTCATCGCACTTGGTGGTCTTTATTTTTATTACAGTTATGGTCTTGTTTACTGCTTTGCACTGACAACTGGTTTTTTTTTCAATCAAAACAAATCTTCCTAACGCTCTTCTCTGTTTTCTTTCCATCTTCTCATTTCATCAATCTCTTTCTTTTGCATTAGTTCATATGTCCATGTTTGTTTTCTTAAAAAAATAGAAAAAACAGGTAGGAAATATTGCTCCTCAATCTTGTATGTATTCCCAAAGGCCTCAGAGAAAAATTTTTAAAAAAATTTTCTTAGAGCTGATCACGAACGGGTGTGGGTGGAGGTTGTGGTAGCAACACAGTTTTTCTTTCCATCTTCCCCTTTCCCTAATTCCTCTTCTCTCATAGGTTAATATATCCATGTTCGATTTTTGTAGAAATGGTAATTTCTGAAATATTTTTTCTTACACTTGCACCCAGAGAAAAATATCCGAAACTTTGTCTCAGAGCTGATCAAAAAAAAAGGAGGGGGGGGGGGAATAGCTAACATAGTATCAAAATTATTTTGGATCCTCTTGCCATTTACTTGTCAAATAGTATTTCCTCATGATTTTTCGTTTTTCGCATTAATCCTACGATTACCCTAGACAGAGTAAATAGCATCGATTTCATGTTCGGGAATCCTGTAGAGAAGTAGCCGAATAATGCCTATTCCTTATAAATGAGCTTCTTTCCAGGAGCCGAAGCGTATTGGAGTACTAGTGAAACCAGTACTGAAATGTCGATCACACATCTTCCTTGAGTTTGCTCTACAATTGTTGGGCGCCTTAATAACTGGTGAGTTTATTCATACTGTTGAGGCAAATGCTCTTTCGAACGGATTGCTTGCAGGTAAACATTTTGATCGAAATCAAGCTGATCATGTTCAACGATTGGATCCATTCGTATCTCTGGTTACTCAATGTCTCGAGTTCAAATACGAGAAGGTGAGGTTCAAATTTCGCAGTGTTTGAACAACTTGGGGGAAAGACTATCACTGGACGGAGGCAAATCATTCAAAAGTTTGGCTGGTAATGATTTAAACGACTAAGACAGACTGTATTTAACGCAGTGTGTGGGAGGGATTTTGCTGGTATACCTGACTTATTTACTACTCTTCTGGAATTTTAGGTAATTTCTAATGCACTTCGCTGTTTGAACGGAATGTTGCATATGTCGCTGCCATCCGTCCAGAGCTCTTTGAAACAAATATCGGAGAGGTTGGTTGATCTAGCGACTGCATAGGTTTCAATGTCTACTGATCTGGATTTCGACAAGTACTTTACTCCATTGGGTAAAATTTAGATTATTCCTCCTACTATCCGAATACTCAGTTCTTGGTAGTGCAGCTAACAAGGAGTCTGTTCTAGCTTTGAATCAGCTGCTGTGCAAGGTGCATATACTTCCCATATTTTTCTTGATTTTTTCGTATTATTGTATATTTCTATATTCACTTTTCAAATATTATTTGCAGTCGTTTACCCAGCTAATTGTTATGGCAGACAATCCATTCCTAACTGACAAACATGTTTCGCTACTGCTCAGCTATGTGGAGATAGATGTGCTTGATGCTAATAGACAGGCAACTGCTTTCGCTCTGATTAAGGCACTTGTGCGAAAGAAGGTGGAACATAGTCAGGTATTCCAGTACTGTTTAGCACTTCGTGGATAATCCCGAATCCTTGGACATTTAGATCGCTGAAGTCATGAAGAAACTGAGGGAGCTGTCCATAACGTCATCATATCCGCATATTCGTACCCAGTGCAGAGAGGTTAGATGATTTTTGGATTGATAGCTGACTTGCAATGTAAAAAATGGGCGGTGAGAGATTTTTTTCTGAGTTTTCCAAATGTCAATCTAGATTCAGTCTTTGTGCAGGAATCCTTCACTTCCCCGTGCATTTCTTGCATATTTTGCGAAACGAATTGTCAAAATTCCATGGAAAAATTGATATTTGGCGGAGATGATCTATTTTACGAGCTTGATCAGAATAAAACAACAGCGATTTTATTCATGTATTTATTTATTTACGTATTTACTTATTTACTTATTTATTTATTTATTTATTTATTTATTTATTTATCGGCGTCCACTTCATAGACACAAATGAGACAAAGCCAGACTGGAAATAACTCATTACAACCGATTTCGCTCCACCGTATTCATGGAGCTGAGCGAAAAAAAGGGGGGGGGGGAATGGATCGCTTGGTTCAGAAGATCCTTGTAGAAATTTGTCCCAATAGTCCTAAAATGGTCCTGGTAGAAATTTGAGCAACTGCATACGAGAAAAAGAAAACGAGTTTAGTAGCTTATGATCGTTGTCGACGTCCCCTGTTCGTTTTTTTTTTTTCTCGCTGGTATCATAAAGATTATTTCCATGAGCATACAACAATTTACCATGTCATATGTGTTATTATTTGTGATTTTTGTTTTATTGGATTATTGAAACTTTCAAAGCAATTTTTCCCTTCCCCTCCTGTTGGCTTCCATTGTATTCCTAGTTGAAAACTTTCTTAGGTGTTGTGTGAGTTCATTGGGAACCACCCGTGTTCCGACGATCCCCAGAAGCACATCGAGTGGTTCATTGCGCAGCTGGGGTATGAACTGGAAGATGGTCGTCTGAGTGCTGCAGACATGCTGAATAGCTTGTTTTCTCGGCTCCAGCCTGTGAGTTTTTTCTGTTTCCATGGAATTCTAGGCTTTGCTTTCTATCAGTGCTATTTCAGACCGTCCTGAACAGCTCATGTTTCTTCAATGTCTCAAAAATGGGACCTATGCTGTTCAACGAAGAGAGCGTGAAGTGTCGAAAGTTTATAGCTGCAGCTCTTAACAAACTGCTTGCGTCAGTCAGCGATGCGTCCCGAAGCGACGTGTTTTCGGCATGCTCGGATTGGCTTGAGCTGCAGGGAGAGGAACAAGTAAAGCTGCTTCCATATCATTTGGGTGTCTGAGCACTTCCTGAATGGTTGATCTCTGTTTTAGGAAGGCGCTCGATCCATAGCTGTGGATTTACTGGTCCAAATAAGCAAAATCGAACGACATGGATTCGCTCCTCGATTTAGGGAGATTCTCCCCTCCTTGAGAGCGATACTCACATCGGAGTCTCTATGGTCGGACAATAGGTGGGGACTATACTACGGGAGTAATGGTGCATGACATTATCGCATTTGCTTGACAGTGAACGTACGATCTCTGGTATCTGCTATGGAATCGCGTCGTTGCTGCAAAATATGGGTGAATCCGCACAGGATATGCTGGGCACTGAAGACTTCTGCTTGTTGTTCGGTGAGTTTTGGCCTTGAAAAACCGAGTGATTTAATTTTCTCAGCTGAACTGCAGAAAATACTGGGATTTATGGTGTCATCTCCAGGACTCAGGAGACTCTGGAGGAGCTCTGACTCTGGAGGCCTTGTATACCCCTTGAAGAATAGCGTAGTAGATATTTATTTATTTATTTATTTATCTATTTACTCAAGGTGAGAGATGTATGTACTCCAATATCGTGTAGGTCACACCCCCTTTCCCAATTGAATTTCCTAATAAAAAATTTCTGAAAAGTTTCGGATAAGACCTTTCGGCCAGCCTAATACTTTTTACATTGCTGGTGGATTCCATTTCTGTTTTTATTTGACCTTTTGAAAATGTGGTGAGATAGTATTAAATGCTTTGGCAAGTAGTCTTTCCTTCTTATTATCAAGAACAGGCTTCAAAAACGAAATATTCAATGCTGTAGGGACGTAAGTCTCATTGCCAGCAATATCTGGATATATAATTGTGATAAATGGACCACTATTGCAACATTATCTATAAAAATCGTTGCGAGATGGCCATCTAGCTCCTAACTTTGCTGAACTTGCCTTTTCAGACTCTCTGGAACCATTGATGAAGTGTAACGGCTCAGCGACGATAGGACTGTCGGCTGCGTGTCTCATTGGGCAATGTTTGTGCAACTATGATCCGGCATTTTTCACGGCGGAAAGATCTTCTCGGATAATAGCGTGGTGCTGCTGGCAGCTACGTGACAAGCAGCTGAGCGAGGATATTGCCCTTCAGGTGTGGTTTTTATTCCGCAGGTATTACTAACACTAAGTTGTATGGTTTTTCGTACTCGATACTGTATACCAAGGATGAGCGGGTGCGAGACTTTCAGAGACCCTTGTAACGGTCCGTATAACCGAGTGGCCAAAAATGATCGGATACTGGTTGCAGATAATATGTAGCAGTGGCGGACGCAGGGGGGGGGGCGCCCCCACCCCGAGAATGAGTTGCCAAATTTTCGAAATTATTATACTTTACAATACAAATAAAAGTCTTGTATTAGTTTATTTTTGTTTACTTTTATTATTATTTTTGAAATGTTGATTATTTATTGTTTATTATTAAAACTAATATTTTTATTGATTTTATTTTCCGTCTGGGACCCCACGGCTGAGACCCCAATTTTTTCCCACGCCCCCCCCCC
>JARK01001337.1:379989-391258 GCA_000688135.1 Ancylostoma ceylanicum | reverse complement strand
TGTTCGAGCCCGCCGAGTCGAGTCTGAGAGACCTGCTGCCTAATTATGGCATGTATCTGAAAATAGAGGCGAGGTTTCTACCAGATTAGTGGCCAACACTTATATTTTTGAAAAGCGCACATCATGGTGAGTCAGAAAATATAAAAATTACTTGATTTCGCGCTGGTGACTGAAATGACTAGAAATTTCGGCAAATTTTTGGATTTTCCACCGTCAAAACCAGGTTGCATTGGAAAAATGACAGCTAATTACTGCACCGTGAACTAAGATTGAGTCAAAAGTGTTCAAAGTCTACCAAGTGGGAGGATTTCAGTCACTCCATTAACGCCGGTCATCTTTAATGGACGATGATAAAACGCCGTATTTCATGAAAATAGACGATCGCTGCCACTTTGAGCGGAATTTTCCCAATAAATATGGATAGGTAGCCAGGGTTTCGCTGAGGATTTCTGTTGAACAGTTTCTGAGTTGAATGAATGTGAATTATCTCATCAATAGCTGAAATCCTGAATCTATTATGAAAAGGCAAACTTCGGGATTTCGTTAAAATAACACGAAATCAGACATGCGATAAATTATTCAAAACGAAACTAATGTTGAACGAAACCCTATAGCTATGTTCACAACCATTCAGTTCTTGAGATTTTCCGCAATTTCCAGTATTTTTTCAGTGTTTGACCCCGTCGCTGGAATTTTTTAAAATTTTCAAATTTTTAAAGAAATAAAATTTTTGGATTCAAAATTCAAGTGGTTTCATATGTCATTCGACTCCAATTTTGATGGGGAATCCGAAGATATGCTCTGATTTTGAGAAGCTCGATTTTAAAAGGAGTTACAGTACTGCGACGGTTTGTTAACGATTAATCCGTCGGCGACGGATTAATCCGTCGCCACCCGTTTTTTTCGCAAGAGTTACGGGCGGTATTGTACGTTACTGACAGCCGGCATGGCTCAATCAGAACTCATAAACCAGCAGTTTTCTAAGATTCTCTTTTTTAAATTTATCCTCAAGTAAGTACGTATGAAAAATGCACAGAACCATAGGCAGGAAATTTTGCAAGCGGGAGCAGAAAGGTGTCTACGTTTTACTTGAAAGTATTCTATTCTGCTTTTCGATCCACTCCAGAAACTTCTCGAACAAAAGAAGCCTCATTTCCATTATTTTTTTTTGTTTTCATAGTTAAGTCCCGTTTTCAAGTTATTTCCACGAGCCTAGTTTTCCAAGGTGTCCTCAATATTGATGCGATTCAATATGATGCCGGCACGAATTCATTTACAGTTATGCGAAACCCATTAATTTTTTAATTTTCTCCTGCTTATTGGTAATCCTTCTTTTCTGGAAGGAGCTGTTCCGTCTTCATGAATCAAATTATCGAGCTGTAGATTGCTCCCCAGTACAGAGTGGATGAGCGTCCTGGAGGATTCCTCCCCGTTCTGCATTTCCATACTTTTTTAAATGATGGTCCGGCAAAATTTTCCAGTCTCATTCGGGAAACCCGTTCATTGTGGAGAGAAGGCTGAAGGGGTGTGCTGCAATATGATGGAGCTCCATTTTCTTGCATCAGATCGTTCACTCATGGCTTGCATAACTAGGACGTACAGCTCTTCCCTTCCATATGTGCGTATATGTCCGTTTCTTTGAGTTTATTAAGGATCAGACGAACGAAGCTGTCAAATCTTGCTATAGCTTCCTTCGTCTGTAGTCTCGGAGTGACTCTTTAACTGCGACGTGACAAGCTTAGCCTGAGGTGACTTCTTCCAGATGTGTGGCGTTGGGGTCCATTTTGACAGCTTTCTTTTTCCCCAAGAGCGCAGTAGCATGAGCATTCAGTCTCGGAATGGTAGTTGGCTGCGAAAGGCGTGATGCGTCTGCGCATTTGAGTAGCCCCCTTACGAGGTGATCGTAGTCTTCCGTCGGATCTTCAAAAAGCTTCCACGTGCTAGGCTCGATGACTGACTCCAAGTCTGCGGATTTGAAGGTGGGGATCTTGTGAGGTGCTGGCCTGTGCGTATCGCTTTTGAAATTTTTCTTGTTGAGGGATATCTTTGCTCGAATTAGACGGTGGTCTGAACCCGTGTCGAATGAGGGCAGTACGGAGACATCATATAGACCCCAACGTTCGTTGGTCAAAATGTGGTCGATTTTTGAAAGCGGTTGGGACTTTCCCAGGTCCATCTTCTTTTGGCCGAGGATCAGTGGTAATGTCACTTCAACTGATTTTCGACGAGAAAAAGCTGACCTCTTGTCTGTCTGTGCAGCAGAGGTGTCAACATCCGTTCCCTGCGTTTGATTACCTCTCTTGTATCCTGTTGTGTTTTTATGGAGCACCTCGAGAGCAAGCAATTGAACAAAACACAGTATATGAACTGATGTTTCGATCCTGAAGGGTGGCAAGAACTCCAGAAGTCGTAATCGTAGAATATTGGCAACACGGTGTCTTTGCTCACGATTCATTGCACTAGGAGAAGTGATTTCGAAAAAGGTTACTGAATTCCCAAGATAAATCCTCGTCGATCCAGGAACAAAATTTTCAGAAGGGACATCTATAAACATATTGACAAGAATTATGTTGAATAATACATTGACATCCCGACTTCTCTGGGAATTCTTTCCATGCATAATTCTAGGAATCCTGCCCTTGATGTATATATTTGTTCCTTCTTGCCAAATAACACTAATGGAGTGAAAACCATACTTCCGCTGAACATCCGTGCGGTAACCCGAGAAGACAATTAGAATGACGAGTGCTGTACAGCTATCCACGCGATTTTCAAGAGGACGAAAGTTTTTCGTGTCCTCTTCCGCTTGTGCTCACGAGTACATGGCCAGTACATCCGTTTCATATGTGATTTCTCTATTTCTTCTTAACTTCCGATTCTAGTACTTGAGCAAATCTCTTGGTGCGGGGCGAATTCTCCTCTACTGGCGAAATTTCTTCAATGTGGCTAAATTTCTTGGTGCTGTAGAGGAATGCATTAGCAAAATGGAGGTCCAAAAAGAGGAAGAAAATGCAAACGGCTGTGGTGTTTGGAGCGGATAATGATGTGAGATAAGCCGATGATCTTGCAAAAACGCGTGATGCTTGGAAGCAAATTAGATGCATGAGAGCAAGCGTACACACATGAGGAAAGTCCCACCGATGAAAGATGAATGAGCAGAACTGAGAGATTTTTATGAAAGAAATGAAATGATTGGACATGGACAGCTATCGAGAGAATCCAAGAGCGCTGTCTATTACTATTAGTCTGTTAGGAAGTCTATTAGGAAAAGAGCCTTGGCTAGCACGTGTTCTAAGTGATGGCCGATTTTCATAGAATTTGCTCCCAAGAATTTTTTCATTACTAGAAAGCAGGACAGCAGCGAGTTATTGACATGATCATAAAACAAAAACAAAAAAGCGGGGGTGGTAGTAAACCTACCGAAACTGTCACTTAACGATTGACGTTAATTGACAGCTAACTCCCAGCTAACAGGGAACGCCGAGATTGGTAATGTAAGCTTAATTGTGTGGAATACGGTTCTGTACGTATGGCGGATGACTACCAGGACGAAACCGGGACCATACTTGCAGGCAAACACACAGTTAAAAACCGAACTGTGAGTTCTTTGTCACGCCGACTTTGCTACCAGTATGAAATGACGAGGACACGAGGAGGGAAATAGCGTGCGGCGCGCGAAGACACAGACAGTAACCTCGTCGCAAAAGTCCTCGAGAGGACTTTCTGCTCATGGTTCGAGCTCGTCGTTGTAGCCAGTCGAACGTACACTGGCTACTTTTCGGTGAAGGCGCGATTCCGAGCACATCCAGTTGATCGATGTTCCACCGCTCCGATCACCATGACCTCCCACCGGAGATCATCGATAACAACAATTTGCTGGTGGGTGATTTTGACTGCTAAGCCTCGCACGTTCCCAGATAAAATCCCACATATTTTATGGGCGCGGAAATGTATTTTTGAGCTTAATATATCAAAGTTAATTTATGCGGGACGAGATCCACTAAACGTTTGGGTTATAAGGGCCACATAAATTCCGTTAGTCGTGGAGTCAGTAGTGCAGAGGTATGACGGCACAGTCTGAGGACATCGAGTGTTTGTTGGTTGAGGTTTCGAAATCCCTGATGGGTAGAAGGTTTTGCTAAAGCCTCATCAACCAAGGACCAAAGCTTTCAGATAGCGCGTAGCTTCTTCGCTGTTGCAAACTAAAGCTAACAGTTACCTACTACCTCCGACTCATCGTTTCGTCATCGTTTCAAGAGTTTTGCTACCTTCCCTGCAAAATAGCTGTGAAGTTTCATCAACAAGTCCAGATATAGGCCAACTGTATTCCTCACAATCTAAGGCTCGGTTTTCTCATCAAAACAACATTTGAAGAAGCATCATTCTGTGCTCACATCAATACAAATCTTGAGTAAATTTTGCACACAAATCTCGTAGCACTAGTCAAGAACATGCGACGACTTTTTATTCCACATTAAATCGTTGTCAAAAACTGTTTTTGTGGCTGCTTCACTTGAAAATTGCGGGCTGAATCTAAGCATTTAGCGTCACCAAAAATCTGCACTGAAAGTTTCCGACAAATTTTGGTCGTTATCTCGCAATATTCCAGCGCGTATTTGTGATCAGAAAATGGAGCGACTCCAGTCCTATTGTGCGATTCCAAGTTACTACGGCAGTGAAATAAGCCAGCAAACGATGTTCAGTCGTTCCAGAAAATACTTTCGTCCGGCATCCACCCCACGTCCACTAAGCCGCGCCGCGCCTTCTATGCATTATCATACCTGCTGCGACGTAGCTCAGTCGACGCGAACTGTAGCGGGAGGCAATTACTTTCTGGAGAGACTATACAAGAATTCTCATCTCCTGCTCTCTCTTACTGTTCGCTGCAATCGTTTTCCCTTTTTTTCCCTAGTGTTGCCCTCTTTCCCAGTGTCTTCTTAACAGTGCTTAAATTCTCCTATACTTTCTATAAATTTAGTGGCGCCCCAGTATTGGTTAGTATTCTCTTTTCTCCAATTTCTTATATGTAAGGAACTACTTTTAAATTTGTATTGCACCTACTGCGCCTACTAACCTAGTAAATGCGCGAGCCGCCGTCAGCCCCCTATTAGTCGTAAGAAGAATCACAACTTCTTCAAAGCCATTACAATGTCCGGTAATACGTGAGAAGATTTGAACATTCACTTCACACAAAAAAAAATTCACATGGCTCAGTGAAGTAGAGCAGCCTACACCTGGTGATACTGTGTTCTGTTATAAAATAAGAAGAGATCCGCCTACTCGGGAATGGAATCTTGTGCAGAAGTTCACAGCAGATTTTGGTCACGGTGTCAAAACAGGGAAAACAAAACTAATTGAACACACGGCCCCAACCCCAAGTCGGGAACCCAGTACAGTACGTATAGAAACCTTGTTTCCACCTCAAGCCTGTCAAGCCTGTTCATATTTTGGCTTATGCTGGTTCCCACAAGGAGAAAATTGCTCTACGGAATTCTCGGCACGCGCAAGTGCTGTACAAAGTAATGTTTCCCGATAATTACGATTTCGCCCTGAATTCTTGCCGATGAAAATTTTTCGCCTATATCAAAATTATGCATCCACTTGTGGCTACTTAACCCAATATATCTGAACAATCAATAGTCGATCGGTCCACCATCGTTACGGATAACCTCAAAGATCCTTCGTGGCATACTATCTACAGCGTTCGGTGATGTGGTGTTGTCGATCTGATTTAAAGCTTGCAGAATCGACATCGACGACCGTGTTGTACTGTTTATTACTCCGGTAAACTTGGCGTGCAATTATGCCTTACATGTTGTCAACTGGGGCCACGAAGTGGTGGACAGCAGGCCACTCCCGTGCATGTATGTACATACTGCTTCTAGACGAATAAGACACGTGGACAAGCGTTTCTCATGGAGATATTATTCAAATAACTTCACTAATATGTACTTTTGCCAGTGGATTGGTGAAAAACGGGTAATTTGTGTTTGTCAACATTTTGATCACAAGATAATCACTTCGCATGAAGGAATCGGCAGCAGAAATCGCTGTCATCAGTGTGAAACAGCCGTTCATAGTACAACATCTGTATGAACCCGAGCATACCTCCTAGTTATTATCGTTCTATATAATTCACACCTCTTTCGACTCTGTATGTGTGCAACGCCTACAGAGCAATATGTAGAAGTGAGAGGGCGTAAACATTGTACAGAGTGCGGCATAAATGATGTGTCAAAGTGTTAACTCTGTAATTTTTTTTTCAGAAACAGCCATAAGTCAAGTGATTTTCAACAAAGTTTATTTGAACCCTTGCACATTACATGGAAAGTAAATCACTCGATGTGGCCTCCTTTTGCTTCCATTACAGCTCTCAGACGCTTTGGATATGACTCTACTCTTTTCTTCGACGAATTTCCTTCCACGCTTTCTTCAAAGAACTTTTCAAGGCTTTGACAGTTGAGTTAGTCTTTGCACAAGCGTTCTCCTGTAATATGCCCCAGACAGCATAATCCATCATATTAAGATCGGGGGAATTCGTAGGCCAATCCTCCGCGCTGATGAAATCGTGGAAGTGGCTGCTGCACTACTCGTGCGTCTTCACGGCCTTGTGTGCATGTGCACCATCCTGTGGGGAACATCCACTTTTCCTGCATATAATGGAGCGAGGACCAAGGAATCACGCGCCATTGTTCACGTAAACGTCGGCGTTGATTTTAACCCCTTCTTCGACAGAAACCAGAGGGGAGCGGCACGTAGCAGTTACGCCCGCCCTAACCGTGACTGAGACCGTGTGCCGATTACGGGTGACAGTCTTACCAGCCTCGTGGGCTTCTTCGGAGTTGTGTGCAAGTACTCTGGAATTTTGACTGCCTATGTACCGTGGACAGTTTTTCGTCAAAAAAGAGCGTCGAACAATGCTCTCCTCTTGCTTTCTTCGCCAGCAAGCTTATGCATTTTCTTCCGTGCCTTTTTCCGCGCCTCTGAGAGTCCCTGTTTCTTATAGGGAAACATGCTAAGCTGCCCACGAACAACTTTACTCTTTGTCCTCTCTGACACGTTCAGCTCAACGGATGCTCCTTACAGCATCGCGTTTAATGCGTTGCACCACGATTTTCTTGAATCTAGGAGTGAAGACGCTCATCGGACTGCGACTAAGAGGGAAGACCTTTAAGGTAGCACGCTTCAGTGTCACACTCCTTCGCGGTGCAGCTTCAAAGGGCCAGCGATCTCTGAAATTGAGTGTCCGTTCTTGCCCAATGACAGAATTGCAACACTATCCAGATTTGGATTAGACATGTTCTGGATGATTGCTGAAAGATAGTGAATTAACAGAGAAAAGGCTTGCTTGTAGTCGTGAACAAAGCAACTTTTTGAAATGCGACCGTAGTTATTTATACCGCACTGTGTAGGAAAAAAGAAGAGATACGTTATACCTGATTAGTTGTGTGAAACAGGAGAAAGACAGTATAGAACATGTCTTGTACATGTTTCCATCTGAGGTAACCACAGAGGATATGTTAGAGAGGAATAGAAATGTCTCCAATTGTCTGCAATACATTTACATTTACGCATTTACACTACATTTACAAATATCAGGGAACGGTTCCAAATGTATATGTGTAGGAGATAATGTGATCACGCGAGAATGTGGTGTTCACTGAAGGGTCACGAAGTAATTTAGGCAAAATGGGTACAAACTTCGCTCAAGGTCTGATCCTTCAACTCTGCCAGAAGTTCAGTAGCGGTGAAGTATGATCGAGAGATTGTGCATTCTTGTGAATTATAAAACATGAAGGGAGGAAGATATGGGGTCCAAATAGCATGATGTGCGAGCGAAGAAATTACGATAGGCGATTAACACATTTGCGACATGTGCCAAACTGGTCGACACGCATGGTGCCAGGCGTTGGACTGCGTGCACAGCCGGTTGATCACAATAGCGTGCTTAAGAGTCCTCTCGCGTCCCACGTTTCACACCATTCCGTAAGTGCAAGATCGTGAATGTGTAATGAAACATTTTCGCCCATCTCTTGAATACCATTTTTCTAGGAGAGTTAACTGCCGTGGAGGGAGAAGATCGTGTTGAAATAGCAGACTCTCCTTCACCATAATCTAAAGACTTTGCCTGTCTTATTTTAGAAGTCGCATGTGATGATGCGATTAGTGAGATGCTACGTACTCCTAATAGCCTAATATCCGATTCCTGCCACTTTCTTCCAGCTCATTTTCTAAAGCACTTTCTCTGAAACAGCCGCAGCTGACGAATAGTGCGTGTTTCGCGCTGTGACAGCACCTATTTGCTTAGAAGAACGTTGCTATGACAATTTCGACCTATTTTCTTGAACACGAATTCTGCGTCGTGGGTCTTGTAGCTGTCTCGCCACCACGGACTTCTCGGATTTTTCTGATTTGCTCATGCTCTCTCTGTTTCCAGTGCGGTGCTGACAGAATTTGCGTTCGTGTTCTGATGATTACTTGTCAACAGCCATGAAATGCTAGACCCAGAGGTTACAAGTCTTCACACGGCGTTCGTCATCATTTATCTCCAAGTGAGTTATTAGTATCAATTTTCTTGGCATCTGCAAAGCTAGCCGAATGATCCTTTTCTCGAATTCATTTTTTCCAAACAAAATTCTTTTTTCAAATACGTTTGATGCCTGATCAAAAAACGTTGACAAATCCAAGCACATGAAGTAGAGATGTTCAAAAAAAAGAGAACAGTTTTACAATTAGATAAACTGAACATTGTATGAAATGGAGTAGAGAGATGATAGCAACCTTTTCATAGATAGAACAAAGTGGAAGGAATTGGTCCGTACAGTGCAATCTTGAGTTTAGTGTTTACCCATGGGTTTACCCATGAATTTAGATTTCGATGACCGCTTGTGGATCCTCCATTATTCAATAATTATTGAACAACATCTGGCATACTGTCTACAGAAGCATGTAGGCAGCTGCTAGGTAGTATCGCATGATTCTTGGGAAGAGAACTGACATCCTGTTCTGTACCTCGGTTCCAGAAGAAGATATCCTTTTGATAACAAATTTTCGCTGATAACTGCTCGAATCCTGGCCTCCAACATAACTGGGTTGAGGTGCTGAAGTTATCTGAACAGACTACCATTACTAACGGTTTCTGTTCTGCCTCGACTGAGTCTATCCCACACCGTATTCACGTTCCTCTATTCCTTGCAGATGATTTTACTGATTCGAACTTGGGTGCACAAGTAATTTTCCGCCAGAGTGTGAAAGCAAATACCTCACTCGAATCCAATCTTGTGCTTTGTGAAGCTGTTGATTGCTTCCTTTAAATGTGAAATTGCACTGCCAGCCGAAATGCCCAACGTCTATTCATCGACCTGACCAAATTTCCTTCTATACATTCATTTACACAATGAAATGCGGGTAACAAAAGCCCTTTGTATGCACTTGTCATCGACGGTAACAAACAAGCTGTTTCTGCATAATGTTTCCCAGGATGTGGATATGTTGGGGACAATCTCAGTGCAATTTTGCAACTTTTCACATACGTGACAACGGCGGGAGCCAGAATACTCTGCACCGTTCTTCAAAGGCAGTATCTCACCTCATTTTCAATATCGGGTTATCAACAGAATCTGGACCTACTCGATGCGCTAAGTTCAACTATGTATATGATTTCTAACAAATCTGTCAAGAAACCCGTTTTTGAGGGCCAATTCATCCTGGACGTACGCGTTCCTCGGCAAGGAAGATGCATGTCTTGCCATACACATCCGCTGATCTCATTGATCGCAGAGGTGTTCTCATTGCCAAAAAGCAGGAGGCGCCTCGTATAGTCTGGTAGCATACACAGGGCCCATGATCTGACATTGTCCGCAATTACGTCCGCTTGATTTCTAGGCATATTTCATTATGTTTTGATGTGAATTTGGTGTCATTCCTTCTATTTTGGCGTGCTGCATACATCTCCTCCAAAAGGAATTCTGTGGCGTTCTCCCATCGCTGGAAACAAATGTGGTTGTAGTTGCGGACAATGTCAGATCATGGGCCCTGTGTGCGCTACCAGACCATACACCTCCGAGAGTTTGCACGAATTCTCGGCCGGTGTTTCTGAAGTGAGACACTGCCTTTGAATAAGGTTGAGGTACATACGCACTTCTAATAAATATGGAAGTCTAAATAGTTATTAATAGAAAAAACAAAACAGACATTCAAAGACCTTTGCCATTTTATCGTGGTATAACCTTAAGATCTATGTATTATCTTCTCTTTAGAGGTTTTTTTAGAACTTGGTTGCTCTGAGAGGAAAATATGGTGTAGGTAGGGTCTGGTAAAACATTATTGGCGGCATAAAAAATAAAATTAGCATCACAAAATTTCGAGGAACATCTGTCACTACTTATGTACAATCATTATTCTAGGAAATCGCATGGATATCAGCTCCTCTACTAATCAGCGCCAATGTTTTTCTACACGCATGTATACGGAAGCTGGAGTTTGGTAGGTGCTAGCTTCCTTCTCTGCATGTTCAAGAGTTCTAGTCCGTGACTGCCTCGAAACTTATAGGGAAAATTCCACATAAGTGATTATGCTAATTTTGCAGGAATTTGATGCTCTCGTCTTTATTTTTTCTCATGTTTGTTAGAGCGTATTACTTTCACTATTTTTACATATTATTTTGAGAAAAAAAAACTCCTGGGCACAATAAAAATAAAACAAAAGTCTTAAGTTGGAATTTTCTGGATATAGATACTTCAATGGGGAGATATCATGATTACATGATGCTATCCCGTAGAGAGCCTTACATAGTTAAACAGTAGATCCTTTTGAGGTTTTGATGACTCTCGCCATCAAATTATTGGTACTGAGTTCGCTAATATATTCGTCACCAGGAGACCAATAATTTGCATTGTACTGCATTTGGTCCATTGACACAAACACCAACTAGTTTTCGTGTAAATTGAGCAAACATGCACCTTGAAAAATAATAAAACACGAACAATCGCGAAAAAATGGAAAAATAAACATGAGAAAACAAAAGGCAAATGTGAATTCGAGCAAACATGCACCTAGAACAAAATTGCACTTCAGAGAATGAGCGTTAAAGTAGCTGCGATATGGTATATGACGATGATCACAATATAGCATCGATGCTTATCTGTTTTCATCACCTTTTCAGTCTGAATCTCCTAATTTGTGACAATCAACCGCTAGCGGTCGTCGCAGTTGCGACGATACTGGCGAGCCCTTGGAACACTTTTTTTAGGGGGGGGGGGGGGGGGGG
>JARK01001337.1:362337-379823 GCA_000688135.1 Ancylostoma ceylanicum | reverse complement strand
CATCGTCAAAGCCTGTGTTGTTTTCTTTTTGGCAGAACCTCTTGCGGATAGTGTTACACAGCTGCTCTAATTGCAGCCGTACTTTTGCATGGTTGGTAGGTTGCAGTGACGTGAGAAACTATTATTCAGCTAGAAAGAGGGATTGCATAATGCTTTCAGGTGTTCATCTAGAAGTTGCGTTTGTGAGGTCTGAAAGTCTCTCCTGCGTACGTACTTCTGCCCGCAGTGCCTCAGTAAATTCATTGAGCGGAAGCCTCCAAAAATTGCAAAGGGAAACAGTCGTGGAATTGTAACAGTTGTGAAACTGTTAACTATTTTAGACTTTTACTTTATAACTTTAGCAGATCAGTATACAAGTGGTAAAACAAAACTATTTCAAAATCATTAACAAGTATACAAGTGTTAGATACAGAACTATTTCAGAATCATTGATACTTTCTGGAGCAATATTCGCGTTCTTTTTGGTATCCGGAATATCTATCGGGATCTCTCTCTGCTTCATTCATTCTCGAGCGCTTGGCAGGAAACAAGTGAAATATCTCATTCCATACGTAGTCACGAAGCTCTTTCGTATGTTGGCACTTGGAACATGTGAGTGAACTTCGAGGACTCTTTCATATTTTTTACTTCGTTTTTTTTTTTGGAATCGTTCAAAACTTCACCACAACGGCAACTTTTGCAGTTTCTATCGTCATTCTTGTTTCACCAAGACTCATAACGACATATTTCTATGCTAGTATCTACGGACTGTTCGAGTGTGTAGCAGGCGGCATTGCTCTCGAGGTCAGGACTTTCATTTTGAAAAGACGTCCAAACTTGTCAGGAGAAGGCAGATTCCAGGGAATTGACTTCATTTATGATTCATGAGTGAAATTTAAAGAGGTAGAATCGCACAACTGTGAGTGCACACAAGGGCTCGTAGCAAATTCGCACAGCGGGTGCTTTGATGTTCGATGGTAACCATTTTAGCGAAAAAAAAATGTGCTTGGCAATACATTTTGAGAGCTAAAAAGTTCAGATTAGCAAGACATTCCTGGGGAATAAACCACAAGTTCGTTTGGCAGTATAAAAGAAGAGGGAAGGTTTTGGCGAGCATTGACCAACCCTTTTTCGGGCCTCGGGCATATACAATGCTCCGGCACTCGAGGTAACTTTGCCTGTCCAGTTATTTCGAGTCAGAGGGAGACTTTGCAAAAAAAGGCATGCAATAAACAGTATTACCCTTCTGCCGACCTATAGCCAATTTTTTGGTTGAGGATCTCTCAGCGGTGGTAGCCGCACTGCTGACGTCAGTGCGCTGTCGGCTGGATTTCGAGGATTTTTGCTACATCCAGAGGTATCGTGCTGTCTCTGAACTTGGTAAGCAGTGGGCGAATGGTGGGCAAATTGTGTTCCATCGTGGGTTCCTCAAGCATGGTGGGCTCGCCATGGAGAAATAGTGAGCCCACCATGAAGATGATAACAATGGTGGTCTAACGGTGGGGTAAATGGGAGCAGACGCCATAGTCGAGGGATAACGGGAGGGAAATAATCTCTCCATCGTCAGTTGGTGGTCCACCGTGGGGTGGGATAGTGGTGGGCCCACCGTGGCAGTTCAGAATTAAGAACAAGGTCGATGCCCTCGGCGACATCCGGGGATTCCGTGCCATAATGCACGGAATCGCTGGATATCACTGGCCCAGTTATTCAGGTCTGGAGTACACTCTGGATCTGGCCCACACGTGGAGAAGCGTCATGTACAGTGTGAAAGTGTAGGGTATGCATGGCGATGCAATTGGTACGGTTTTCATGGCGAAGCATCCTGCAGGGTTTGTATATCGATTCCTTTGGCAAGGTTTGCATGAGGACCCTTTGGTGGAACATCTTGTTTAGTTGGACATTTGGCAAACATCTTTTGGCTGGCTATTTAGCACATCCGTTTGCCAAATGGGTCACCATTGATCTTGAGAGTGGATTTCGCAGCAAACTCATCGTTTCGTTTCCGGCGCTGATCACATGCCAGCTCATATTCAGACAGCGAAGCGTACATAGCTGATCATTCCGATGCTAGGAGCACGCATGCGCAAGCTGAGTTCACATGAAACGAGCTGAGTGCCATTTTGTCGAAGCGATGCAGTGGATAGATGAATCTCTCAGAGTGATCCGCAATGACTCCTTAAAGTTACGTCTAATTATCTCCCCTACTATTTTCGCATATAGTTAAGGTGCTCATTGTCAGTTCATATCAGCGTTGTGAACTCATCTCGGCATACATATGCGCCATACAGGGTTGCCGTGAACGGAACTGTTCGCTGGGATACAAACTCGTTATGAAGATGAAAATCGGCAATGAAAGGTTATGCCGCACTGACGTTTAGCGTTAGTTTTTCAGTCATTGTTCATGCTAAGTACTGTATACTGCGTGGATGTGAGTGCGCCTTCAACCGGTGCCTGAAATGGTAAGGGCGGGTTTTGAACTTGTGTTCATCAAAAATGTGATCATCACCACAGAGCTTAACTACAGGTGATATTGTTCCAAATTAGGTGATTTTCGTGTTAAAATTCAGTTAAAAAGAAAATGAAAAAAACTTTATTTTCTTCTGCCGTATGCCGTAGAATTCACTTCTAGCTATCACTGGACAATGAACCAGCTTTGTTAAGTAAGAGCACTGTGTTTTGTTGAACTCGCCAATTAGCATACTTCATTGAGGATCTCAAAATCCGTTGTTTTCTCACGCTAGAAATTGTTCTGGTGCAGTAGTTACAATATATGTACATAAACGTCTAGATGAAACCTCGCCAACGTTCGTGCCCCATAGTAAATCAAAATAAAATTTCATGTACAAATGGCCAAACTTTTAGAACATTTTCATTCCGGGAAAAATTGTCAGTTTCCGGTTACAGCCGGAACGTTTCTTGTCAATATTGAGAAGCGTTTCGTAAATACGTTGTACCATACTCTGACAACACCCTCGAAGCGAAGAGTGGGCAAAATTTCGGGCACCTCGAAAATTTGCTATGGACGCAGCCCCATTGTTTCACAAACAACATCAAAAATTCCTCCAAAACATCGTCTGAGACGCATTAATAAGGATTTTTTGGCATAGCTTGGACAAAGATTAGAACTCAACTCATTTTGACCTACCTATGACATCTCTTTGTTAGTTCTGAACTCTGGTTTCTGCCATTTATCTCCGCAAGTGCTAACAATGGAAGGAAACTAGAGTGTCTAGCCATTTGGGCCTACATGTGCACTATCATATGCAGTTTCTGGCTCATTTCGAATCTATTGCATCTGCTGCGGTGGCATTTGCGAAACGTTTAAGCTTTTCCCTCATGCACAGCTTTAGACCTAGACGTTTGTACTGGACTCCACTAGAAGAGATAGTGAGCCTGAAGCTGTGAAGAAAATACGAGAAAATATGCTGTAAGAGAAATGCATGAAAAGAGCTGCGAGATTGATTGGGCGGCACTTTTTTTATCCGTATCTCTGCGAAAACCCCTGTACCTTTTTCTTGTTAGCGTCAACCAATTTTTGTCTGATAATTTATATGATTGCAGGTGACCTTTCGAAGTTGGAGAATATTGGAAAGGAGCAAATGTGTCCCAATGAGGCGTCGTTCCTGATCAGAGCTGCAGCTGATTGCTCACACGCATACAGCAGAACAAGGCAGTTTTGCCGTTTCATGCATTCTGAACAGGGAGGATGAATTGCTGAGGAAATCTGCGGAGGTGCACAGCAGGAAAACGAGGAAAAGTGTGTCCCTCATGACAGCAGTCCCACGTTCATATATCTCATATTGTTTGCACCTTCAGGGTTTGCGAATAGAAATTGTGCTATTAGTGTGATTTTATTGATCTGCTGGTTTTTAAAGCTGCAGGATTTTCTATGCCTCCAATCATTCCGTTGCCACTATCTGATTGGATTGAAAACAGGGAAGGGAAAGGGAGATGCAATGGCTGATTGGCGATTACTGAGAGAACAAACGTGATGAGCTAGCCACCAAATTATCTTCTTCTCGTCTAGGTTTCGCCAACGTTTTCACTTGTAAGGATATGCATAGAGGCCAACATCCCGCGAAGGCGTTATTTCCAAATTTCGGTCATTTTAAAGCTTAGGACTGTGTTCCGTAAGCTTTACAGCTTTAGCGTTCTGTCATTTGTAGTTTATTTTTTTCTTTTTTTTGCCTCAAAGAATTGTCACTAACAATTCCTTCCTGTAAAGTAGATTTGCGCTAATGATGAGGCTGTCGCTACCTAGATGAAGAACAGCATTCTATATAGTCACGGCTTGATGGAATCTGTTCTGGTAGGTAACGGATATGAGGAAGCCGACGCTGGTGCGGCTGCGACATGACCCACACTTATTAAAATCGACATATAGAAATGCCAATTCTCAGAATTTCACGATAGTTTTACAGTCAATTTGTTCTCATAGGAGACGCAGTCAATCGCCGTCTGATAGTCGCAGACGAACAATAGTTTGAATATATGTACACGAATACATCCGGGTTCAAGTGCCTTTGTACTCTACTTCTCTCGCAGTTTCGAGTTAGTGCCTCGTTATGTAACGGCGTTTTCCTGGTTGGAGTTTTATTTGTCCAGATAAATATTTGAAAAATCGCATTTTGTGTTTGTGAACTTTTATGGTCGGTAGGACCAGCAGTTGTAGAATTTTGTTACGTCGGCTGGTGCACACACTACTATTTGATGAAATGCACCATTTCGAAGGGAGGACACCAGATGGCTACTTTCTGGAATGATAATGTGTTATAGATCACATAGACATTATGTACATACGTACATATGCATATGCGTGCTGTCAGTTTCAGCAACATTGCGTATTGAACGCTTTCACATTACCAAGGTGAAGGGGTTAGACACAGCTACGTAGCCATAGATAGGTTGGCTCACGTCCAACATGCATAATATGAATACGCATCAAGAAAATATCACTTTCTACAATTTACAGTCAATGCGCTGAATCAGTAGGACGATGTTACATAACCTACACAGGAAGAGAAGAGTTAGGGCGTGAATGATTTTAGGTTTTATCTTCTTTATCAGTGTTCGATGAGAGCTTCGGTGTTAGTGCTTTATTCCAGTGAGCTTTCGGCGCTTAGCGCCTTCGTCAGACCGAGCGAGAGTGAGTGAGGAGCAGATGTGAACGTACAACAAATGACCAGAACATCTGATGTTATTTAGAGATACTGTACCGATACGAAGCACTATTGCTACTCCTAGGATGTTTGAGCGGTCGTTGTCAAGCAATTAGTTTCAACGCCTCAACAAGCTCCTATTTATTGTTAATCTCCGGCTGGTGCCGTTTAATTTCCCGAGCCTCCATGATCTTCCTGTGGAGGAGGTTTTTCGAGGTGACGGTGTAACACCACAACTTCAAATTCTATGATGGGATCCTGGGTGTGTACCGTCGTACGGTGCCGGGAGAAGCTGTTGTTGGGGTAGGCATCATCACGTTTGTACAAGAACGGATGCGACGAAGAGAGAAAATCCTTCGAGTACTTTATATTTCGGAAGTTTTTATGGTCAAAAACAATTTCAGTTCTGCATTCTGCAATTTGCTATGACATGCTCAGGCACTCGTGGGGTTTGACCCCAGCACAAACGGGGGTTCGACCTCAGTCACACCTGGGGTCGAACTCCCCGTTCCACCTCTCACGTGCTTAGTTCGTCCCCTCACGCGCTCTGTTCGTCCCCTCACGTGCTGGCGTTCCACCCCTCACGTGGTCAACAAAGAAAGCTGTGGCTGCCACGAATCTCAAGTAGTAAGACAATGTTAGTAAGGAGCTAGTTGCGAAAGATGGGGGAGAACGCCTCATCTCTCAGACAAGGACCGTGCAAGCGCTCAGCAGTGACCGTCCGAGCGCTCTGCAATGACCGTCCGAGCGCTCTGCAATGACCGCCTCCACGTCAGCGCTTGTCCTACGGTCATTGAAGAGCACTGGCACGGTCACTGCTGAACGCTCGCAGGGGTATGGGGGAGTGCTCGCACGGTTTCCCGCATTTCTGCGGCTGCTGCTCTGCATCGGTTATATAC
The DNA here is from genome assembly GCA_000688135.1 of Ancylostoma ceylanicum. Taxonomy (NCBI): domain Eukaryota; kingdom Metazoa; phylum Nematoda; class Chromadorea; order Rhabditida; family Ancylostomatidae; genus Ancylostoma; species Ancylostoma ceylanicum. The sequence goes on along the minus strand of JARK01001337.1, from coordinate 373,786 downwards.
AAAACGGGAACCACATGCGGCTTGAGAAGCATGGCAAACGATGAGAGCGCTCCTCGCCCTACCATCTCTGCGAACGGCTTTTCGACCGCATGAGCGATCTGTGATGAATGCACAGCCCGCGCTGACGGCAAGTGCGGACGGTGTGATTTTTGAATAATGTTTCTCCCAATTCCTTGGAGGATCCTTTTCCTCGCCTGTAAAAAAAATGCCACGGTCTCACTACATTGGAAAAGATGAACGATGCACCAACTAAGCAAGCTCGGTGGGGCTGCCGTCACACTGCTCGAGGAGTACAGTGGTTTCGGTAGCTTCTGTTGTCGATCCCGAACGATGGCAGCACTACCGAAATGGGATTGTTTAGAAGCACTCCCTAAGGTGCTCTCGTGGAGGAAATCAAGAACCTACTTTCGTCGCTACTGCTGTTGCCGCTGTCTTCGTCAAAAGCACACTCACCCGATATACAACCGATTTCAGAAGTGTACGTCGAACCAATAGTGCAGTCCACCTACTTCCTTATCATTTACACGAAACTGGGTACGGCGCTTGCACGGTCGGCGCTGAGTTCGGAGTGCTCGCACGGTGAGAGGCCCCGCCCACAAATTTGGGTGCAGCACTAGTACGGTTGGCCCTGAATTCGGAGTGTTCGCATGGTTTGAGTGGTTGAGCTACCGGCTTCTAACAGCGGCGGACCGAGGACTTCGAAAAGTTCTACGGAGTTAACAGCGGCGGACCGAAGACTTCGAAGAGTTCTACAGAGTTAACAACGAAAACGCCCACGTCCAGTTGTAGACACCTAAGAAAAAGCTGCATTGGTAAACCGCTCAACGTGGTATGATGGCAGATAACGACATATATGCAGTTTTAGTCATTATCACCATGTTAAACCAGGACTGTATGATAAAAACGTTTTGTGCTGGGGTAGAAGCCCAAAAGTGAATGCATAAGATAGCTGATAGGCGGGAGGTGGAACAGAGCACGTACGGCACAGCACGTCGCCTCTTCCATGGCAGTAGGTGGGGCTGAATCTCTTTGTGCTGGGGTCGAGCTCCACGAGTACCTGAGTATTTCATCACACCGATAAAGAACACCGATAAAGGTGTATACAATTGTTCAATTCAGCAAAAAATGATTAATATTTATTCATGCATAAATCTGTAAGGATTATGCATTTGTCGCCTGTGCTGCTGGTGGGAATAGCATATCCATGAGAGGAGCCAGTACGGCACACCTATAATGAATTGTCGAGATGAAACCATAATAATGTGTGAAAATTAACAATGTGTACAAACCGTGTTTGTTTCTCTTCCTGAATTCGAAGTGCACATTTGTAGTCCTTATCGTCGAAGACGGTAGCGGTGTTTGTATCTATATATTCACGCTTATCAACGTATAACGATCATAACGGAGTGACCTAAGCTCACCAGCATCAATGTTAATACTTGTTAAACAGTCAGTATCAACTGGCGCATCAATAGCGTAAGGAATTGGGTCAACTAGTGATGCAGAACCAGGAAGATCCAGAATCAACTTGCTAGCTGAGAACTCGGAATTTGTTAGCTGCAGTTGGATGGGAAACGCTAGCTGAGTTGTTGTTTCACAATTATCCACAGTCAGCCATCGTCGGAGGCATTCTTGGTTATACTTAGTTACTGGCCTTGCATAGACGTAGATCATTGATGCTGTACCCTGAAAGCAATTATGTTTGCACTAGTCTGGCCGTCCGGCTGACGCCGGACTTCCAGACTATTCCTCATGCACGCTTCGCTCGCATGATTTGCTCCGTTTCCCTTGAGTGCCCTCCTCATAAAAAATGGGCTGGTCAAAGAGGACTGCTTGCGTTTCCTAGAGCAATTTTATCATTCTCTCGAGTGAAATAGCTAATTGTAGCTATATGTAGCCGATTCAATCTGGAATGAACACGGGAAATGGTTTATCATTCTTTGTTTGTTGTGAATGATCCATTGATATCAATCAGCTTGAACGTATAAGAGGGCGATGCGGTGTGCTCAGACACAAATGAGGGTGGAACTCGCAAGAGGGAACGTGATGTGGGCGGAATGGTATGGTATGGGTGGTGTAATAGTCACTGCTGGGGCCGGGCGTTTAGTATTTTCTCACTGCATTTAGTCGCTAGAGGACAATTAGAACAAAGACTGACCTGATTGAGAGCAATTTCTCGCTACACAACGGTGGACTCGTCTTCCCCCCCCCCCCCNCAAACAGAACGCGGCGCGACCGCGTCGCTCACGCTAGAATCGTCGCCGCCGTGGCTTATCTGGGTTTTCTTGATAGTTGTTCATCATATTTGATGATAACTAATAAGAAAACTAACTGACTATCAAGAAAACCCATGATTCGATGTCCCGGGGAGGATTCTCGCTCGAGCGGCGCGGTCGCGCCGCGTTCTATTCGAGGCCGCAGACGGGTCACCGCCTTTGACGCCCACTGTATTAACCATTTCACAGTAACTGTTTAATCATACTTCATTTGAATAAAGCATCTTGTTAGTCCTAGTCTCGAACAAGTAATTCGAAGAAATTTTGATTGTAGTGCTATTACTTAAGAAAAAGGAGTCTGGAACACAAAACCGCTACCCACAAATCCCACCAAAATTTGACACACAAAAGGAACCACACCCGACATAATTACGTTTTAATTACGTCATTTTTAATTTTTATTACACGAGCGGTGCTCCCCCGCTAGAAGTAGCGTCTGAGCGCCGCTCGAGCGGCGCTCCCCCGCTAGAAGTAGCGGCTGAGCGCCGCTCAAAATTGCGGCTCTCAGCCGCCTAGGCGGCTGATCGGTAGTTATCAAATCAACCTCCCACTTTGGACGCCGGGCACCGTTACCATATCGCTGGACCCGACTCTCCCCACTTTTAGCGCCAGCGCACGCTTATCACAGCGACGGACACGTCTCGTTGCGCCTACCCACTCTTGAATGCCAGCGCCCCTATTGCCCGTACCTCTTGCTTGTTCTCTTCCCGACTGCTTAACTCGACTGCACCACACCATACCCTTTCTGATATTATCGGTATCAGAAGAGTACGTTATGCAATCACTACCACTGACCAATCAGGGAATTTTGTAACGCTCTGACACACATATACGCTCACAGACACACTTACAAACAGACTAAGCGCGTTATTATAAGTCAAGATACCCCTTTTTGAAGTAATCGCTGTAGGAGGAGTGGACGTTTTTGTACTTCAGCTAACAAAGTCTTATGGACTTGAGTACTCTGAACTTTCGTACCACGGTGGACCCACCGTTATCTCATGATGAATGTTCGGCACGTCAACCATGGGCAAACAGTGGGGCCACCGCGGGCTACTCAAGGGGCCACAATGGGCTAACTGTTGGTTTTCCGAGGGGAACCTAGGAGGTTTCCGCGGGAAAACTGAGGGATTTCCATGGGGATACCTGGGGATTTCCGTGGGGACCCTTGGGAATTTCCGTGAAGAAACTTGGGGATCTCCGTGGGGAAACTGGGGGATTTCCAGGATTTCCATGCATGCGCTTTGTGCGCAGATGCCTACGCTGGAGCCTGCGCAGGCGCCCAGTGGTCACGCGCGGATATTTACATCCGCGATGCGTTCGCAAGCGACAGCATCCCACACATCTTGTCTGAACATTCGCTGGGCCGCGGTTTCCGCCGGCCCACAGCTCGTCAGACAAGTCCCGTAGGGCTCGTCTAGTCTCCACCTAAGCGGAGACAAGACTCTGACTTTCACACCCCGCAGTCGGCTTATATACGGTTTCTATCAGTATCAGCAGATGTCTAAGAATTGTTTACATGGAAAATTCGAAACGTGGGTTAGCAGTATGTGAATGGTGGGCAAATTGTGGTCCCACCATGGATTCTTCAAACATAGTGGGCCCACCATGGAAGTGATAACAATGGTGGGCGAACGGTGGGGTAAGTGGGGCGGAAACCGTAATCGAGGGATAACCGAGGGAAAATGGTGGGCCCACCGTCAGTTGGGGGTCCACCGTGGGATAACGATGAGCTCACCGTGGCACAAACGCTCAGAGTACTACCACGCTTCAGATTCGTTATCTAGTCTGCCGTAATAATGTGAACCTATTGAATGCGAAATCACTAAAACAGCTATGGTTGAGCAGCACTAGTTAGAGCGCATCGTGACCGCATGGTCGTATGTGTTCAACTCTGCAGTCTCGGCAAGTTTAACGGTGTTATCCAAATGTGTATTGCCGGCGGACCAGATGAGGTTTCTTATGGCGTTCACTCCACGACAACAGGTCTTTAAAGTCACACAAACACATCTAGCATAATTCTACGTTCTGTGATACTTTTATGATACATGGTAGGCATGGTGTTAGGATACACCATTCATTGATTTCATCATTTTTTCAGAACCCTAACAAAGTGTCACCGTTTTTATTCGAGGCTTTCTGTGAAAACCGCTGTATTGGCCGCCAGTGGAAGCTATGATAACTAAATCAGAGAAAAACAAATAGAGGAAAGCAGCAAAATATGGGAAGGCGGGACGTCGGGATTTACGCGCATAATTCTCACTATCGCTATCGCTACAATCACCCGACCATTTTGATTCAAACCGCTCCGGAAAAGCGTCCCAATCCCCGGGATGCTTCGCGTACTACCACAAAAATGTTGCATTGTCGTCTACTGAGCCAGATGAAACTTCGCTCATCTCTGTGCTTCCACTCACTTTCGGGGAAGAGGTAAGCTCCTTTTCGTTGAATACCATGTTAACAATCACGTATTTTCTCGAGTCGACTACAATCTTCTCAGCTTCAAACTGCAGCGCCCGTGGTGCATCGGATTTGATCTGAAAAGATGGTAACTCTTTCCAGTCGAATGGAGTGTATTAGAAAAAACCACCTTGAGTACAATGTCCTGCCTAGTGGTGTTACGAATTACGATCTGCTTTGGTACCGGCGTATCCTCCCCAGAAGGAAGAACTAATGTCGTGGGGTGCACCTGTACAAGATGGAGTGAGTTCATCCCCGATGTGATGCACACATTCCAACTACCATAGTGTTAGTAGTCGAGTACAGCTGCTGGGCGAATTGAGTCGTAAAATGAATCATACCTCAGTTCATCAATGTACTATCAATTTTGATAACCACAGTGCAAAACAGAGTGAATATCGGTATAGCGGGCAAATCTCACGTTCAACATGTTATCACTTTGATCAACTCCGAATCAAAATAGAGGCACTGCGACTGTCATTCCTTTAACTCCAGTAAGACTCTGATATGTCTGGGAATTTGCTATGAATATCTCCTTTGCTGGGAATCTGCTTGCAATGTCCTCTCCTCTGAGAGTACGGTTAGAGTACGTAAGTTCGGTAGCATGTTTTCTTGCTTTGAATATTAGTAAGAGAACTGGAGAGTTTTGTACAAGTGATAAAAATCATCGAAATATCAGTAAATCTCTTTTCTAACGAATCAATAGATTAACGAATCAACGGATTGACAAAACTTAAATTTTTTGTAGTGCACGGGTTTGGTCCATATGTTGCTTTCGTAACCCAGAGCAGGAATGATGGTGTTATTGAGGGGTTCAGCAATTCCTGTCTCAACTTCTCAGAAACAGCCCGCTTCATGATGTTGTGCTTGGCCCACTCAGCTCTTCTTCCTTCGATCGTCTGCAGGCCTTTTTGTCGGTGTTTTTTAGCGATCCTACCGAACTGCAGAGGGATCTGTGTATCAGTTCTTCCCAACATTTATCTTTTTCATGTTCATTTGCGCTCCTCAACTTCTTGTGTTATTCGTCACGTTGAGAGATCAACTTCTTGTCTCTTGCGAAGTGTGCGTGAGAAGTACAACATCATCAGTTGCGGAGGAAAGGTGCCAATTCTGAAAAACGCCCTTCTCGATGGGCATAGTGGTTCTCTGGATGAGGGAAAGGAGCGTAAACGGGTAACATCGGGAAACATTCTTTCAGCATTTCCACCTACATTTCTTTTCAACATTTTGCTCTGGAACACTCTCGGCGACCTAATAATAGGCGAATTCTCTGTACCACTGTGATCATTGTCCACGTGGTCATGTGGCCGGCTATGATGAAGTTTATGGTGTTTCGGGCTTGCTCTATAGATCGAAACTCCTTCACTATTTCCCGTATGCCTGCGAAGAAATGTGGAGGCTTTGTGGAAAACGGAACATTGGCTTATCGGTCCACATATATGTAGTTGCAAATTTCTTCCTTGCAGCCTTCCGTATGCAGGAGGACGGTTTTCAGCGTCTAATATTACCAGCAATTCGATTGTGATTCACAAAACACACTGTTCAGGTGACGTGGAAGAAATGGGCTTCTTATCTGATCTTCTCAGAAGCAAATTGAATAAAACTGACCAATTACCCGTAATTGAGAAATTGCCTTTAATCTATCCTCAACCTACATACAGTTGCATATTCCTCTACGCAACAAACCAGCCGTGATGAATGGAGCTATTGTGAAATATACATTGATGTTTGTACTTAATTGTACAATAGCCAACCTGTCGGCATCCAGATGCTTCCTATATCAATGTACTCATCAATACATTTCTTACAATCATGTGTCACACTGTGGTCCTTCCACAATGTATTGAAGAAATAAATGCAATCATGAAAGTTTGAGCCTTACTGCATATAGTAAAAGGGCTCATTTCTTCCATTTATCTGTGAGTATGTACAGAAAAGCTGGCAGTGGAGCTGAACAATAACGGCATAATTACTGGAGCAGTTGTTTCTTGTTCAAGGACGTTGTGTTTAGCTCCCACATTGAACATGCTTGAATGTCATCGCTATCATTCATTACAACTCTACATACCAAAATTGAACGGAGGCAAATGGGTCGAAACATCATTAAGTTAAGCAACTTACACAGCCACCCCGTAAGTTACATAGCCATCCTGTGTGTAGTTGACAGATACATATAGTGGCCGAGCATACTATTTGGATTCCCTTTCAATGAAAGTTTTGAGGACATTCAGTGAAGGAGAGAGAGACGTTTATTTAGTTCGTTAGGTCGTCGGGGCATCCAAAGTGGTGGCTACAAACTTATTTAGCATGAAAAGCTATAAGCGCACAAGACTACACAAAGCTAGAATATCCATGGTATTTTCTGCTTTTAGATAAGAGGAAACTATACTTTACCCCTCTGAGGCCTAGACGTCTACCAATGAAGCTTTTCTCAGGTTCTATCAATTTGGAGACTATTTTCAGTGTTCTTCAAATCCTTAACTAGTATGTCCAATTAAGGACGAGATCATTTTCCCTGACAACCCTTATCTGTCTAGAAAAGGTAGGAACCAGTAGCGGGCGCACGAGATGGAGGAGAAAGGGTCATCGGATGTGCGAAATAACTTCATGAAGTAAATGAAAACTTTGTATTAGTATAGTTTTTACATGTACGTTTCAAACTCGCGCCCCTACGGGACGCTAGAAAGTGGGGTGGGGCAGCTACTTGAGCTATGGCGTTCATCATACTACTGGCCGTCGGCACAACCTTCCTCCATTGGTGATCCCGTATCTCGGTGTTTTCCACAGTGCCAGGTGCTGGCGTCCCTTTCGCATCCGGGAACCTGGCGTTTTGAATACTCATGAGACCCTGTACAGCATCGGTGCTCCCTTTCTCTAAATCTTGAAAGCAAGAGAGGTTAGGGAATATTCAAAAAGGCAGGAAGGGTTGTGGTGTCGATGTGGGAGGGCCGCTTAGACACCACCGCTACTCATCGACCTCGCTGCTGAACACTTCTCGAGGCCATCTACGTCGCTGGGATGACGTGGGCTATGCGTAGGCCGCTCAGCACCGCCACGATCGAGCATCAGTGGACCTCACAGTATCGGCGCGATCGGGCATCTGTGAACAGCACAGTACCGGGACGATCGGGCCATCTGTGGAGCGCACAGCACCGGATACTAATAATCCTGCCCCGTATATTATGCAGCCTGAAAACCTCGTTAACGCTGTTTTACTCTTAGGCCGCAGGAGTGTCAGCGCAAAAAGTTGGTCCATCGCGAAATCCTGATAGCATTGTCTAAGTCTCTCATCTTTATCATTTGGCGACTGTATCCATCACTATCGTGATCAACGGAACCAGCGAAGGATGGGTCACAACGCGTCTTCCACTACGTCTATGCACTTATGATGAAACATCGGCCGACCGTCTTGTCAGTTTCACCTCGTCCGCCAACACCCTCTCTGGGCTAACCCCATGACGAAAGAATGCGATCACGTGCCGGCCCTTCACGTCTGCACTCTAGAAAAAAATTCCTGCACTACCATGATTTATATAGGAGGATTGCTACAAGTCTACATATAAGAGTAGATGTATCTTTCAGTACCAACTGGCATCTCCTTCTCGTACTTGGAATTAAGCCCAAAACAAAACAATAGTTATCGTCACAACTATGGTCAGAAGAAAGGGAATAGTCCCATTACTTGCATCCAGCTCTCCGCATAGAATTTAGGCTTGCTCCTGGTAAGAAGCTAAATCCAGCTCCGTGTTCCGCATTTCTGAGTTCAAATTTGCACTTCCTTCAGCATCTCAGTCGCTTCTAAGGTGGTGTCATGATCTTCCGTAGAAACCAACTTCGTCTTTGCTTGAGTCCTCCTGATTCTGAAGGAAAAATGGAAATCTGCGCCGTTCATGATATTTTCACTTTGATTGACCACTCACGAAATTTTTCACATCCGAGGTGAGTCGTTTACCATGTAGTCGGCAGCTAGAAAATCATAACGTTAGTTGAACACGAAGAATGACATTCTACCTGCGGAGATATTGCCGTGGGAGGATAATGACAGAGCAGACGTTCCGGGGTATGTGCAGCGCCAGTTAACAATGTTGACTTGGCAAGCGGCGCGTGGCCTACCACAGTGTACAGGGTGACAACAAAGTCTTTGGCCATGCTTTGCAAACCATAAAAATGCCTGTAGGTAGTTTGCCCAATTCATAAGCTCCAAAAACCACTATTAAGATTTTAAGCAAACCTCCAGCCTTTTCGATATAGATCTCTAAACCCTCACGAGTCGCATATCTGCGAGCCCGCACCACCTCAGGGTCAACTCAACCTTACAACTCCCATATGATTTCAGCGATAGGTCCCATAATTTTGCAGAAGCAAGTTAGAGGACTGCGCTATACAGCAACTATACAGGTATATCCAGGTATGTTGGTATAAGGAAGTATGAGGGGTATCCCGTGAATGTGTCATAGTCGCCGAAGTGACCTCACAACCAGTGTCTGATGAATTTTTCTCTAAAAGCAGTTACAAAGTTGCTTTGAAAGGCCCTTTCCATGCATATAATGTGCGGCTGGGAGTTAGCAAAAAAAACGCAATTACTGATTCTCCCATTGAGACTTTGAGCATTCACATCCCCTCTGTGTTTTCGCGAAAACAGATGAACACTTGGTGGTTTTTGCTCCAAAGAGAGACAACAATAGGAAATATTGCTAGCAATAAAACTGCCTTCACCTAAGGTCATTTTCGAAAAATTATTTTCTTTCAATGTGTTCTCTACCAAAATTTTCTGGCAAGAAATCATGGCAGCCCTCATCCGGCGGCCACGCTGATAACGCGCGCACCTCCTTCAGGACTAAATACACCCCAGCTGCCGTTATCTTTGCCGCGGAAATCTGTAATTTTGACGGAATATAGAGGACACTTTGGGCATTATTCGCAAAATTTTTCATGTCGGTTCTCTCTTGCAGGAGAGGGTTACATCAACTAATGCGGTGGAATGCTGCCATTTCGGTTAATTCCTTTCAAAAATTGTCCTACCCAATACTATAGCTCAGAAGACGTAGAGGATGCTCAGTTTTGAATAAATCCATACCCTCGGCAGAAAACTCGTCCGCTCTATGGACGCTTGGAAAACAGCCGCTGCCGCCGGCGACGGCTGCCGCCGCGACGCCCCGCCCACAATCGATGCGCATCGGCCTTACAGTCGCCAGCGACGGCGACGCAGGGTGCTACACTCCTCGAGGACTATAGCGGCAGAGTAACTAGGCTACTACAAAGGAATTAGCTAAATGTGAACATTTCACAAAGATACGGCACTAAATGGAGAGTGCACGCCCGGTCGTGCACGTGGCCGCGAACGTGTTAATGAAAGGTTCTTGGTGATCACTGAGAATCCACTAGTTCTTAAGAAACAAGTTCAACGGATTCTGTCAAAATAGTTCATATCGCTGCTCTGATGAGTCCTGAAAGATGTTCAAGATGACGTAGAACGTTGGCTAGACTGCAGATTAACCTGGAGATTATTTGGTACAAAAGCCTTGCCCGATTTTCTCTTAGAATTCCATAGTTTCCTTGAGATCTGTAGTGTGGCGGCTGGATATGGCGACAAGCCTATGTATAGAGTGAACGAAGCACTTCTGTGCAATAGGTAACCATACCGCAAGCAAGACCGAAAGTCTGCAGATACGGAAAACTTTTCTGCGTTCTATCAAGAAGTAACATTCAATTCCATTGTGTGGCTTTAATGCAAGTTTTTGGCAGGCAAAGACATGATGACAAGCACGATTCGGAAAGTGATTTTAGGTAGTCTTATTATTCTTGCCGTAGGATCCAGTACGAACCGCGCCTTGAGAACATTTTCAATACTAGTTGTTACTGCGCTTCGCCTAATTTCTTTAGTAGACTAGACGGCATACCCGGCTTCGCTCGGGAGTTTTACTACCACAGGATTTCACACTCATGCGGATAATTAAGATGCAAATACATCTATTTTAAGTACTTATCATTTCGGTGATCACCCATTCGAAAGTGAGAAAAGTCGACAAAACCAATAAATCAATGAGATCGTGCAAGGGAGTCGTCATATTCGTGATCAGCACATTTAAAAACCCCAGTAGACACGTCCTCGCCCGCCCCCGAGCAAAAGTGGAAAAATTCGATAAAATCAATAAATCGATACCCTCACCCAAAGTGGTTGTGATATTCGTGTTCAGCGTACTGAGAAACCTTAGTGGGCATGTCCTCGCCAGTCCCTGAGGAAAAACGTCAAAAAATCAATAAAATCGATATAATCGGTAAATCAATCAATAGTTCCCGGCGCAAAGTAGCCTATGACCTCCGCCGGCCCGTCCTGGACCTGCTTACAAAATTTGGTCCGGATCGGTTCACTCTCCGCGATTTCTATTCGGAACATACACACATACAAACACACACACAAACACACAAACACACACACATAGAGTGGGCGTCAATGGCGGTGACCCGTCTGCGGCCTCGAACAGAACGCGGCGCAACCGCGCCGCTTGAGCGATAATCCTCTCCGGGACATCAAATTATGGGATTTTCTTTATAGGCAGTTAGTTTTCTTATTAGTTATCATCAAATATAATGAACAACTATCAGGAAAACCCAGATAAGCAACTGCGGCGACAATTCTAGCGTGAGCGGCGCGGTCGCGCCGCGTTCTGTTCGAGGCCGCAGACGGGTCACCGCCATTGACGCCTACTGTA
>JARK01001337.1:323421-359653 GCA_000688135.1 Ancylostoma ceylanicum | reverse complement strand
AGCAGCAGTTTCCTGATTTGGAGCATGTTGAAATTGCCTTCCAAGAGTTCTTAAAATCTTGTGATCTCAGTTTCTATTGTAAAGGTATAAATGGATTACCGAATCGTTGGCAGAGATGTGTAGAATCTGATGGATTTTATTTTGATAAATAAAGTTGAGCTTGAACAGAGTTACAGCATTTTGAACTGGACTGTCTATTTCGACAATTAATTTCGCAACAACCTGATACAATAAAACTTTCGGAGAGCGCAGTAATAAGCCAGCGCATAGGAAATTTTTTGATGTCGAGGTAAACATGCAAAAAAAAGGAATTGATGGTGGTGTTTCCTGTGCATCCAGAGCGAGGACCGGGGACCAGCGTTCCGCTGATAGGTGCCGCCGCGAAACCTAATAAATGTACGTTTTTCATAGTACACCACCCTTCCTTCATCCATTGCAATAGACCGCACGAACGTTAGCTGGTGCGCTTGTCTGGGTTGGCGGATTTTTGTAGGTAGGCGTCCACTTATTGCGCACAACTTACTGTCGAGATTGTCCCACGGTCGGTCTCACGGTAAGCGACTATCTTCAAATGTGAGGACTTCCCTGAGCGCTCCCTTCAGGAAACAATACAACCTGTGACCAAATCTTCTGAATTTGTCCTACTCCGAATACCCGTTTGCTCAAAATGATAAGGCATTACTATTGCAATGTTGCATTTTTTCTGCAGTGCGAGCATCAACCTTTTTTTTTACTTCTGGAGCGCATGACAGGTGTGATGTCACGTCATAGCGAACAAAACCGAGTTGAGGTAAAAAATGGAAGGAAATGTATGGCGTGTGTTCGTTCGGAAAAAACTACGCATTTTAGAGGTCCAGTAAATTATTGATTGTTGATGCAGTCGACGACGCGATCTGCAGGAGTTTATACCGTATGCTGCCGTAATGTCTATTCGTAGCTCAACTTAGTCCTTTTCTTTGGTGTATAATGCTTTGACCACATGTTGTTGTAGAAGTTATTTTCATTGGAACGAAAACATCTTTTTCTCAACGTACACTCAAAATTCGAAAACTTTCTTTATTGAATAACAAATTTGTCACTGCAGACGCTCGTACTTTAATCTATCGATACAAGACAACACTTCACAAGCTTCTCAAAAGATAGTTTCAAGAAAAAACAAAGATGGTCTTTAGAGATGATGTACACCAACTAAAATTCAACATTACAAGATTGTAAAAAAAACAATCAAAAATACATAATTATTTCACGGCAAAACGATGCACTATACGAAACACGAAACACGAACATGCTAGCCTACGGTCTTGCGCCTCAGCCACAACAAGTTGTGTCGAGCCAGCACAGCACAAAGCCAGGAGAGAGAAAGAAAGGCGTCAGTGTTCTTGCAGTTGAACCTATTGCGATGGCTTCATTCTTCAAATATTATTGAATTTCTGCAGCGCCACAACACAAATGGTGTAGAGCTTTTTGCCAGAAACTCGACAGTTTTCTACACATTTCCACTGAGCAACACTATCCATCTTCACAATACATAAATAGGCTCTCGTTTAAGCTTCGTCGTGCTGCCGAACCGCATTTTTCTGGAACTGCTTCAGCTCCAATCAGGAACGCTGGTAGCCATTTGAGTCCTCGAATTTACCAGTTTCCTTGGAATCCATGACGTGACCTTGTCTTGTTGAGAGTCGAATGAATCAGTTGCTAAAGTCTACTCTTGTCACTTCACATCACCTTTAGAGCAAATGAGTGTCAGTTGAAAAGTTTCTGTGTTCGCCAGAACCTTAAATTCTAAATTAAGCTTACAAAAGTAATATCGAATATCTCTACGCAGGAGCACTGAGGTAGGAGGTTACAGTATTTCAATAACGAGCAAAACTTCCGCCGATTCTGCACTTGACTTTTCGAAACACCATAACTCTATTTATGATCAGTTTTTCCTGGGAAAAGAAGTGTTTGCGCACTGATCACATATCTCAGAGTGAAATCGATTCAAAAAAAAAACATTGGGTGTCAGATTAATCGAGAAACATACTAACTTAGGAGCCGCACGATTATCCATTTCGATGGAGGTGTAGCCTGGTCAGCAATTGTCTGCTTTTCTGGTCACAAGATCTTGAGAATATTGCATCTGCTTCACAGCACCTCTAGATCAGTAAAAAACTAGATTCCCTTCAGAAACTGCGTCCATGATCTAGATTTCATTTTGTAGTCTTCTCTACTCTAGCGAACTTCCATTGCACTGGGTTTGTAGCAGCATTCTTTGCGGTTAAATGCGGCCTTGATTCACGTCATTTCGATAGAATACTGGAGGCATTTCAGTGATATTTACAAAGAGCGTCAGAAGTTTTGATGCACCGAGAAGCAACTGTAGAAGAAGCAAGACAAAGACACATCTATGTATATCTGAGATGTTTTCTTGACAAAAACGAGAAGAACCCCTTTCCTTGGACTATCTTGTCAAAAAAAAAAACAGCGGCGAACTCGCATACGTATAAAAGCGCAATTGAAGTAGCTCCATGTGCTCTGCATTACCGTTCTCAAGAGCAGTTCACCAAACTTGATTGGAACTGCAAATGCACCTAATATTATATTAGAGGTGACGACTAATATAATATCAGGTTGTTGCGAAATTAATTGCCGAAATAGACAGTCCAGTTCAAGATGCTGTAACTCTGTTCAAACTCAGCTTTATTTATCAAAATAAAATCCTTTAGATTCTACACATCTCTGCCGACGATCCGGTAATTCATTTATACCTTTACAATAGAAACTGATAGCACAAGATTTTAAGAACTCTTGGAAGGCAATTTCAACATGCTCCAAATCAGGAAACTGCTGCTAACGCAGGTTTGCTTCGAAAGTCCGGAAAAAGTGATAGTCGGTAGGGGAGAGGTCTGTAGAGTAAGGTGGGTGAGGGAGAACCTCGATGACTAACTACGTCAGTTTTGCCGGGTAAGTTCTAAAGTGTGAGGCCTAGCGTTATCCTGGAGCAGGACAGGCCCACCTCTGTTTACCACTGCCGGCCACATTTGTCGCAACTTTTCATACATCAGGTCTAAGTCACAGCAGTAAGACTCTGATGTAACAGCCTGACCAGGTTGCAGAAGGCTATAATGAATAACACCCTTACAACACCACCAAACTGTCAACATGAGCTTTTTAGGGTGAAGATCTGGTTTAGGGAAGCTTGGAGGGGTACAGAACTTGTCTACCTATACATAATCACGTTTCTTATCATCAAATAGGAGCCATTTTTCATCTACCACGACCACGGCCGGGTTTATCTTCGAGATCAAAATCGCCGGAAGAGAATTTTGCGATTTGAGAACCAGCACCTCACTGTCCTTTCGGAAGGAGACTCCGTTCCAAAAGCAAGCGCTATATTACGGGCTGCTTCCGCTGCAGAATGGCTGAGTTTGAACTCGTACAACATGACCACTCAAAAATCGCGTCGGCTCACCATTTTTCGCGACCCTTTAAAAAAGTCCAGGAAAGAGCTAGCCAGATTATTGAAGAAGCATCTGAAAGAGCAGAGCAAACCCTACCAGGAGCTAGCACAAGTTGGCTTGAAGTTGTTGAATTGGGCAAGAAAAAAAATTTTTTCAAGCATACCGTGAAACGGCAATTATTTTCGCAACAACCTAATATGTACAGAGGGCGTAAGTTGCGTACTGTGCAAAGTTTGCTCTTTTATTTCTCCGTCAGGAACCCAATGCTTAATTCCGCTCTTCCTTCTTCCGAATAGAGGAAGGTTTGAAACATCTTCCAGTTGAAAACCGGTTTTTTGAGAGGGTTCTGCTTTTGAGCAGGGCTGGGATTCATGAAACGCTAACCAAGCAAACCAACTATGGCTAGCGTGATTGGTTATCCCATAGACTACATTACGTTGAGAGACACAAGATGCAAAAGTTGGTTTGCTAACCTGGTTTCACCCGGTTTGGCGATCATGAATCATGAATAGCCCAGTTGGCCTCGGGACAAATTTTTGAAAAAAAGTGGATTGCTGTGGCATTTTCCCCTGCAAAATCCGCCAGTTCCTCGGAAGCGGTTCACTGCTTAGTTGCATCTTAAAGTGCAAGAAGTGTTTTTTCCAAGGAAACCTAGGCTTTCTCATGGTAGTGGCTAATAAGAAAAATGGGAGCGAAGAACCACGGCTACTCCATGCTTCCAGTCATGGCCAATTTGCACCCAACTTGCTTGAAAGATTGATTCTGGAAGAAAGAACGCAGCCAAGGAGTTGTTGATCTGAAAACTAACCAAGCAACTTTTGGCACAGTCTCGCCCTCTGCTCTTATCAACATCAACTTCAATCTCAAGTGGATTTTATACTCACATCTCGTTACTGACGTCAAGAACACGAGGTAATGTTTTATCCCACCCGAAACCGTTGTCAAATACTGTTTTTGTAACTATTTTGCTCCGAAATTGCTGGCTGAACCTGTGCACTTGGCGGCATCAGAAATCTGCTGTGAAAGTTTCTGAGAAATTGTCTTTCGTGATCTCTCAAACTTTCAGAGCATGTTTGTGATCGGAAAATAGAGCGAACCTAGCTCTATCAAGCGAGAAGCGAGACCTGATACGGCGCAAAACATCTCATAACTGCGAAAAAATAAGCCAGCAAACGTTCTACAATAACTCATGGTCCCGCTGTACATGTAGAATATCCACTTCTAATAGCTACTGATCAACTGGTTCATCCGATGGCGGGTTCTCTTCCGAGGTGAGAAAAATGTTTGTAATTGTTGGTTTGGGTCTTGTGCAAGGTGGGCGTCAGCCCTTATGATTCCATGCGCCATGTTCCCATGTTTTGCCGAGGGCATGGATGTGAAACAGTATGGTCTCACGATTGTAGATGAAGTAGCCTAAAATTTCACGTGAAGTCTTCCTGGCGGTGGCTATAAGGAATTCTTATAACTCGGCGTCAGTCATGACAGATGACCAGACCTGGGTAAATGCGTTGTCTAGTACTGCCCTAGTCTGAAATTGGCAAACTTTGGTGAGGTGTCACAATGCTCAAAAATTTCCTCAAATCGATCGTTGATAGAGATAGTGTTTGGTGTTTTTTCATCGCGCAACTATCAAATAAAAGAATACGTTAAAGATCGCTACGATTATCTACTATGACAGCGCAAGGCAGCTGCTGTTCAACACTTCCATAGACAATCACTCAATGTTGCTCGCGCAATTACCAAGGAAGCAAAAGTTCTAGATTCATATTGAATTAGTATTCGTTTTGGCATTTCACTTCCCTCTTCAATTAAACCCCTTTCTTTAGTTGAACAGGTGCACGGAAGACCAAAAAATGAGGAAGTGGTTCACAAAGCAGGAAGTAGAGAAAAAAACGAAAGCGAAAAGACTTCATTAAGGGAGAGGGAAAAAGAGAATGTGTGCAATCTACTTATCAACTTTTTTTTACAAAATGACGTTACATTTCTAGGCTTTGAGGAAGTGATTGTCATGCTCTCATTTCCTAGGGCATTCATATTCTTTTTAAAATAGACGCTAGACTAATTTTCAAAGGAGATCACTTCAGAATACTTTGAACCAGGAAGCAGACGCTCCAGCTATTTTGATGTGACGGCTGAGCAAAGAAATGCCAGATGACAGCTAACCCAATCACTTCTTCGATCTTCCGGCAGATTTTTTGGAAAGCAGGAATTCTATACGACTCTAGAGAATATGTGATAGATATGCCGAAAAGTTGGGAAATCATTTGAAGATTCCCCAAAAAATCTTGAATTACAGACAAGGTATGATGGCAGCCACTTTCCACTACTTGCATCATTGAAACATGTTGCTTACCTCATAAGAGAAACAAGCGTGCACCTGGAACACCGCTCCCTCATGGAAGATCCTATAGCAGCCAAATCCGGATTAGATTTTGTGTTCGGTTTCAAAAAACAGCATACCTGTTCCCGAACTTTCACACTATTGCCACTTTCATAGCTCACTTCATTTAATTCGATTGATCTGTTCAAGAAGTTCTGCCATTGCCAGAAACATTTTGGACTTCTCGAATTTAGTGTCCTAGAGCAATTTTGCGTCAAACTCTTATAAGGCAGGAAAAAAACTTTTGGGGGGCTGATCGACAAAGATAATTATATAGAAGCCTCACAGCTAGGTTGGGTGAAAAGATTAGGCAATGTGTGAATTTCACGTTGTCTTGGTCATAAACTGATAACTTTGTGAACAGTTGCATCTCTGTATGACGAGGAAACCTTCGCCTGATCACGAAGAAAGAGGATCTTGGGGGTCGTCCATCCTTAACTGTATCTATGATGTACGTAGCACATCGTTTGTGATGCTGAGTTGTATCCTAGTTGCCTTATCCAATCAGATAGTTGTGCCCTACCGAACATTTTAAAATAGTTAGGATCTTCTGTTACTCAATAAAAACATACCAAAACGGAGTCCGCCGTCAGCCAAAAAATGACAAAAATGAGAAGGCAACATGGCACTACATGTGGCTGACTTGCTCGCCTATTCACCCTATTGTGGGATGGCCACGCGGATATTGTATCGTTTTGACAGGTTATTGAAGAATTCTCAGCTATTGATGCAGCTGAGCTATTGCAGGACGAGGCGTTGGGGTGGTATTGCAGGACGTCGATGTTGCGCTAGCTCTTGCGCAGTAGAGGTCTTGGCGGATGAGGCACTGACGGGACGGGAAGGTCGAAGCCCCTTCGATGCGGCGGCAGATGCTTACATAGTCGTCGTTGCGAGAAGGAATGCACTGCGTTCTAGACATATCAAGATAAATCTCAGGCTCAATCGCATTGTTTATGAATAATTGGATGAAATGGAAAAATATTTTCTCACCATATTCTGGTTAGTGCTGGATATTGTAGCGGCGCCATACTACATTCGCCTTACAAACACTATGAGCCAAAATTACTATGACTAGTTTCTGTAGGTCTTCCGCGTGGGGTTGACGTCCAATCGAATTGGTGGCCTGCGATTCGTTGTGATCGTCGTAGAGACGTTGGCATCGGGATCGTCGTCGCGTCAGTATCAGCGGTAGCTGGAGACATTTTGAGTGGGTCCTCGTTCGGCTCGGAGCTGTGAGGGCGTCTCAACGTGGTGTCCTGTGCCTGCGTGACGGTGGAAGCTGGCGTCGTGTTTGGCAAAGTCTGGACTGGACAAGGATCGCCAAGTCGAATAGGTCCGACAGAGTCTCCTCCGTGTCCTCAGGGGCGTTTGGGCACATCTGGTTAGAGTGCCGCCGATGAACGCGTCCCTCTATGAGAACATCATAGGTCGCGTGGCCATGGCCGAGCTAAAACTAGGCCAGGTGTCCACCTCGCTCCTCCTCGACCAAAGTTTCGAACCCAGACTGCGTCTGGGTTCGAAACTTTGGTCTGACTGCAAACTTCTTCAGACCGGCATTGTTCTGGAGATTGAACTGACTCTCCATTTTGCGATTTCGTTCCTTCCCGGCACTCCTTGTCATTGTGAGCGGAGTGCATAGCTAAGGACCAAGGAAGTTTTCAGCTGGTGAACGTCCGCCTGGTGACGCTGAGCGAGGTGTTCTGCGGTACGTCTGCAAAAATGGAACAGCGGTGATCCAACGTGAGTTCTACCATTTTTGCTGCAGAATTCGACAAACTTCTTGGAAGCAAATTGGCTTCCGTTGTCTAACACGGAAGTAGTTGGATTGCCGAACGGGCGAGTGAGCTGCTGCCTTATTGTCGCCGCACCTGTAGTTGACGTCATTTCGATTATTTCTTGCCATTTAGGGTAAGCGTCGACAATGATGAGGAATACCTTCCCTTTCAACGAGCCAGTGTAGTCAATATGGACAGAAGACCATGGTTTTCACGTTCGGCCAGGAGAAAAACTCTGTTTTCAGAGGCGCTTTCGCGACTTCCTGACAATTTCATCCGCGGACATAGTCTTCGATGTCCTTTGTGATTTTCGTCCAGTACACATTTGACCTGGCGAGCAGCTTCACCCGTGTCTTTCCGGGATGTCCATCGTGTAGGAGTTGCAGCACACGACAGTGGAGTTTTAACGGGATGACTGTTCGGGGGCAAAGAAGAGGCAGTCGTTCTGAATTGCTAGCGATTGGCGGGGCGCGAAGTATTGTGTGACATCTGCAGAAGGATTGTGTGGCCACTTATCCTTCTGAACGTAACTGATTACGTTTTTTCCAGATGTCGTCATTGGCGCTTTCTTTGGCTATCATCTTCATGTCGACGGGCAGTGTGCTCGTGATTGCACGACAATCGGCTTCTGCTTCTTGGACGGCCTTTGCTATCACGACGTTTTCCGAGAGTGTCGTTTGCTCTGCTATTAGCTGCGACAGAGCGTCTGCTTGTCCAAAGTTAACAGTCTTGCGGTACTCTATCGTGAAGTCGTCCCCGCTAAGGATGAGGGACCAGCGCAGAAGTCGATTAGCACTGTGGGTGGGAAGGCCCTTCTTGCTCCCGAATATAGCAAGAAGTGGCTTATGATCCGCGAGAAGAGTGAAGTGTCGTCCGAGAAGGTAGCGGTGGAAATTCCGCACGGCATAGACTAAATTTAGCCCTCCTTCTCAATTTGCCCGTACTTCTTCTCTGCATTCGTTAGGTTTCGACTGGCGTGACAGATTGCTTTCTCTGTGCCATCTGCGAAACGATGCGTTATCACTGCTCCAATATCGTAATCGGTAGCGTCGGCCGCGACTATGAGTTTCCAATTTCGGATCGAAATGCGTGAGCAGTAGTGGAGAGGCAGCACTTTCTTTGCTTTTTCGAACGCATCTTGGCAGCCGGGGGACCATTTGAATGCTGTACTCTTCTTCGATAGTGCGTCGAGTGGGGTTCGAAGTTGAAGCATGTCCTTAATGAACACTCCGTAGTATATTAGTGGACCATGCCCAGAAACGAGCGAAGCTGAACTACGTTCTTAGGCGGTGGCATCTCGGTTATAGCGCGGATCTTCTCTGGATAGGAGTGGCGTCCGCTTCTGTCGATGATGTCTCTCAGGTACCGGATTCGGACATCATGAAAGTGCACTTTTCCAAGCGGACGCGGAAGCCGTAGGTGTAAATCCGCTCGAATAGGGCTTCCAAATTCTGGCGTTGGTCTTCCATGTTGTGGCTCTGACGATGATATCGTTGAGATATGCAGCAACGCCGTTTAATCCGGCAATCATCGAGTCGATTGTATGCTGGAGGATGCCAGGAGCAGATCTCACTCCGAAGGTTAGGCGGTTGTGCGGGAATAAACCGCGATGTGTGTTGATCGTCAGCAATTCCTTGTTTTCGTCGTCGACTTCTATCTGCAGATAAGTATCTGCTAAGTCGATCCGGGAGAAAAGAATTTCTCCGCCGTTCAGTTTATTGAAAACGTCCTCAACTGTTGGCAGCGGATGCTGATGCAACATAAGCGCGTCATTGTGTGGAGAAATCCGCGCATATTCTGATCATAACGTTGCTCTTCCTGACAACGACGATCGGAGCTGCCCTGTTGGATTAATCGATTGGGCCGAGTACACCTTCGCTGACTAGGCTGTCAATCCTGGCATTCACAGCAGCCTGAGAAGCGAATTGTACCGGTCGCTTCTGACGATAGATAGGCCGTGCTTCAGGTTTCAAGAACAGTCTCGCCTTTGTCTTGGTGCAGCGCCCAAGTCCTGGGCTGAAAACGTCTGCGAACCGCGTCTTTAGGCGGTTGACGATGTCGTCGCGAGCGTTTTCAATAGCTGCACTCGCGATTTTGCAGTTATGCTGTTCTCTCAGTTCTTTGTAGTCGTGCATCTGAATGCACCACATCAAACCGAGGAGATCAATCGATTCCGTAACGTAGCAGCATCCTGTCCCTTTTGTAGGACGACCTTTCCGGTCAAAAATAGTGAATGCTGCATTGGATGATCCGAGGATGTTCATGTCGGATCCATCTGCAGTTCTGATAGCGATGGTGCTGCGATCCAGTTTAGTTTTCATGTCTTCTCGCGTTCGACGAAAAATCATTGTGATATTTGTACCAGTATCGAGCTGAAGACGTGTGGGATGACCGTTTATATCCACTTTCAAGTATGTGCGTGCCCCACGAGTGCTCGCGGCAATGTTTCTGCATCTGTGTTTCCGTTTCGGTCTTCTGGCCCCATGCTTCTTGGTCGGAGATGCACTTCTTTCATTGCGCGAGGGTGAGTGCAGCGAGTGGTCCCTTGGTTGACGACGATAACGGAAACCCCTGTTCGGCGAGTACGGATGTTTCTTGTCTTGTTTCGCCGGTTTCCTTTGATAAGCTGCATTGACCTCTTTGCTCTCTATTGCTCAGCTATCCGTTTGCGACGTTACGAACGTCTCTCACTTGTTCATGAAATCATCGAGCAGCGGAGCCGGGTCAGATTCCTTCAGTCGGTTAAAATGATTTAGAAGCCGTAGGCGCGTTTCTGAGTGGGACGGGTCAGTGAGACGCGCAACGAAAACGAGACACTTCAAAGAGTCGCTGTCGACATCCTTCATGGAAGCGCCTTCGAACTTCCTCTCAATCATGTTCTCATACTCACGGTAGGAGACGCAAGCGCCGTTCAGTGGCGGTCATTTCGACTGTAGGAACTCATATTTGCTACGGATGGAGGTCCTCTTTGATCCGAAGAGTTTACGCAGGTTATCGATAGTGGTAGCCAGATTTCCTAGGGCTTCAGAGGTAACACGTGTTCCGAATACGTCTTATACGCTGCCTTATCCAGCTTCTCGACGATGAGGTTCCGCTTTCGATCGTCGGAGAGCGCTTTCCCTCGATCCTCTATTATGGGACCGTAACGCGTGTACCACACGTTGAAGGTCTCGTCTTCATCCCCTTCGTAGTTGAACGTGGGGAGATCACGCACGAGGTCTGGAAACTTTGTGGGGCAGTTATCAATTCAAGCAAGGCACACTCCTGGAACCTCTTATCGTTTTCAAAAGGAGCAGATAATCTGCCTGACATTGTCCATGATACTCGTCCGAACCATGGATCTTCGCCGCGCCTTTCGCAGCCCTTATTAAAGAGCTGCTAATAATAAGCCAATCACGACGCTGTTCGGCTTGCCTTTGACCCCGCTCCTAATTATGGCGGTGGAAATGGTCCGGTAACGCATATCCAATGGTGAAATAGCGCTAAACATAAGATGATTCAGCAAAATTGAGGTGCTGTCTCCATAGGAGTGAAAGCGCTCGTTTTAAGTACACCACCTACGAAAACATCCGTGACTAAGGTTTTGCTGCAATTTTGAGCTTTCGACACTGTACAGGATTAAGCGGTCAGTTTTTTCAAAGTTCATGGGAAAACGGTTTTTTCACCTCCTCAATGCGGTGCCTTAGAGCAAGGAGGTCGAGTTACACGGATGTGGTCGGACCAAAATGTTGACCGATTTCTCGATGCAGGATGTTTAACTAATCTTGTGGCCTTCTTTAGCCAGAGAAGACACAAATAGCAAGAAAAAAGGAAACCACACAACACTTCTTACTCACGTAGGTGCAGAAAAAACGAAATCTGATGGAAGAGCTCTAAAATAGAGGGAAAAAATGTATGAAGGAGGTCCGCTTGCGTCTTCTTCCAACACGTCTGGAGTGCGAAGTGTGGTCTTGTGCTATTGTGCAACACTAGACGAAGAATCGGTGTGAATACGCATGCTCAAATTATCCGCTATGCTCATTCCTCCCACGGCGCTTACGATAATAAAATTGTGAACTCTGAGGACGCTTTTTCGGGATCAAACATATCTTCTGCTGATAATTTCCACAAGTGCTTTCAGAATAGCGTTGACATCATGGAATATTATTTTTTTAGAATTTAAATCTGAGACACGCATCTCCAAAATTGAATGTCTCGGACCGACTTTGCTTGATAGTTCTTTCCTCATAAGGTGGCATTGCTGCACTTCTGAGCTGTTGTGTTCTTATTGGGCTTAAATTCGCAGTACAGTTCGAGGCTAATTTTAGCGAGTGACTACACTTTGATTGACTTTCAAAAAAGCCAACAAAAGTGGATAGACTTAAATGAGAATGAAAGGGCAGCAAAAGGAAGAAATATGCTTTCAAACAAGTACAAAATATGTGATTGCAGCATCACTTGTCATTCCAAAGTATTGCTCTAAAGATCGTGGTTTGAAGACCCGACGTCAATTTTGTAGTGACATAATATATCTAGCACGAAGTGAGAAGTGTTGCAGAAAAAGTGCTGCCGCCTACCTGCATATCACGTATTTCACAGCTCCCTCATTTCTTGTCAACGAAGCACGTCAAATTCACTGACTTTCCACACACCTCAAAAGGAAGCACTTTCTACACACCCTCATTAGAAAGGAAAGAAAAAGAAGTTATTCCTCACGAGGTGTACTAGAAGTTAGCGGATTGCTGCTCTCCGTCGACAATGATTAAAGGAGCTGTTAAAGAACTGACATGTACAGGGTGGCTGGAAAGTATTGGCGTGCAAAAGCTTTTCATTCACATGACTAGAGAGATGACTTTTTTGCGCCACTGAGACAGAAATGTTTGATACAACATCACAATAGACGGATTGCTCAAAATTTTCACAATTCGTTCTCATACCAGAATCAATTGAGCGATCGAGAAAATGACGATGCGCCGTAGGTTAACCTAGTTTAATCCGTCCCTATTTCTCCGAGTTCATATTGTTCAAAACAAGGAGTTTCTTGCTTGATAACATCGCATCGAACTAGCCATACGCAGAGACGTTGAGGCGGCTACGATATGTACCGTTCCAAGGCCTCTAATCCTCTTCCAAGAGTAAGGAGGCTCATAGGTGATGAAGAAATTCAAAGTCGATTTTTTCCACGTGCAGAAACGCTGCTCTGTTGGAAGATTGTATTAAAGTTATTTTGTTACCACTATCTTAACCAACACTCCGTCTCTGTATAAGTCAAGTCAGGTAAATGTCACTTCCATGCAACGCGCCAGCACTTTTCAGCCACCCTGTACATGGGCAGCAATACTTTTCCGGCACCACCACTTCTCATTTCATGCCAGATATACTTTTATTTTCCCGTATAATTTTGCAAAAAAAAAACTTAAAAAAACTTAAAAACTAGAATGTAGAATATGTCCATCTTGTTTGAGTAAGGAACGGAGTGCTCGTATTCTTGCGAGAAGTTTTCCGCTGGCCGTGATTCCGGCGCTGGAAATATCGGGCTTGTGATAGCCCCTAAGTTACAAAACACGAGTAACCGTTTCTGCTCCAGCGGTTGTCTTCGTTGTGCTGCCACTCCGAAAACTCAAGTCCAGTCCCAAGAATCACCGCAGAACAGCTAGTCGATGTTGCAGGTCCTCCTTTCCTATAGTTCTTGCATGCCTTCTTGCATGCATTTCACACAAGCACTCTGTCTTGAGCAAAGACTTGAAGCGTCATACGAATCAACTGTTTTCGCCCGCATTCGCTCAGCTATCCACGGATCACGTTTTCTTCCCGTATTTGCTTTGACCAGTCTTACATTGTAATGATCTACCACCCTCTTTTGCTTGCTTCTCACTTCTTGTTGGTCCCTATGATCCTTTTTCCACATAAGGCATCCATTCTTGCAAGTATGGTGGGTACTTCTGTTTTTTAACCTTTTCTACTTCATCATAAGTTTTCAAATTTTTTCCTCGCATATATCTAACAGAAAGTCCCCCTTCTGTTTATGCTTCTAGCTTGTTCCAAAAGCTATAGTCGTAGTAATTGCGCCGGAAAGGGCTTTTGTAGAGTAACTTGTGTCTTCAAACGTGCCCCGGTATCTCACGTCAATCGACTTGAAACCAAGATAACCACATTCCTGTCATCATTTGAACTGAGCGAACTGTTCTTCCCTACAATTTTTCTTGCAATTCTAACATAATGGATCTTGAAAAAATTCTACTGAAAATATAATATGTGTTTTCGGAAAGTGGATGATGGTTTGGAAATAGGCACAGACTCTCACATTCTTGCCACCTCTGATAAGAGCTGCTCTTCTTTATTTAGAACTGAATATACAGTGGCGGTCACATATTTAGCACTTGCCGATTTTAGGCGATCAACTGATGAAAATATAAAATCTGTATTTCAGTACTGGAATGAGCTATCAGGACAATACTCTAGAACATGATAAGGCATAGTGTTCTCCCTCCCACCTCAACTTTGTTGCTTCGGAAAATGCTTCTGGATGGAATAGCACGCACTCTACTGCTCAAAATGCAGTACTTTTGGAAATATTTCCGTTTCTCTCCTGCATTATTCTATTGAATGTGAGTGAAATGTAATTTTATTCTTGATAGAATGCGTGTTTTGCCGTAGTAGTTTCGATGAGCAGTTTCTCACCTAAGGGGAGAGCGAAAATTGTCAACAGGAGTGAAAAAATGGTGAAGAAAGGATTCACGGTGATTCCAAGGATAAACCCTTCATTTCCAGCCATGGATTCTTTCCGATTTGTGTTGCTAACAGGCAATCAGATACACATAGGAAAATTCCGACTTTGCTTCACTAGCAAGATTCATTAAATTGAAATTTTCGACGAAATTGTCGATTTCTTTCTATCTCTGACTCCATCCGGTACTTGGAGTACGGTGAAAGCGTTTATATGAAGATGTTGAAGAGAAAAATGCTCAATCTGAATCACCACTCCTTTGCCCTCCATAGCGGGATACAAAAATTTTACACAGAATTTCGGAAAACCGACGAAATTGAACTTTTGTTTTTTAATCCAGTTTGGACCGACTCTGAGCCCGTAGTAAGCAACAGGAAGGAAGCCCCCATATTGCCTCAACACATAGTCGAAACTCTTTTCGATTGCTCATTATAAGGCTGAGAAATGCCAGAAATTCTGTCGGCCAAAATCATGGGTGTGCCAAATATGTGCCCGCCACTGTATGATCATGGAGAAAGTTGGGATCATCAAGGGATAACCCATTTCTGCAAAGTTGCATGAAGGAATTTTGAGAAATGCAATGACTACATTCCACCCTTTGCAGCCGCGCAAGAAGAGATCATGGTGCAAAATGGATTCGAAATTTGTGATCAGCTTGGCCAATAGCTCCCAGGTGCTAATTTTCAGAGTTTCGGAAAGGTTTTCTGTGAGTTTCCAATTGCGGTCCATGGCATCGTCGTTTGCGCCCTCTTTCAGGCAGCATGACAGGCTGGCAGCAGAAACTCGTACAAGACTTTGCTGCACCTCCGCGCCTTGCCGCCTCAAGGAACAACCGCTCCGCAGCATACGGATAGAAACAGTCGACCAATTGCGACGCCTTCGCAGGCCGCTGACCGCACCATGATTGCTAAGGTTGAAGTTGTCTGTTTTCCTACACATCACCGCTGTAAATATTTCAGTTTATAATAAAAGTAAAGTTTTTGTTCAATATGAAAAAGTGTTCATCAGTGAGGCATTCCTGTATCAAAACTCAACTGTTTGCCAGTTTGTGTAGTCATACGTACATATTCTATGACAGAATTACGCATACAGTGGGCGTCAATGGCGGTGACCCGTCTGCGGCCTCGAACAGAACGAGGCGCGACCGCGCCGCTCAAGCGAGAATCCTCTTTGGGACATCAAATTATGAGGTTTTCTTGATAGTCAGTTAGTTTTCTTATTAGCTATCATCAAATATGATGAACAACAACCAAGGGAACTCAGATAAGCCACTGCGACGACGATTCTAGCGTGAGCGGCGCGGTCGCGCCGCGTTCTGTTCGAGGCCGCAGACGGGTCACCGCCATTGACGCCTACTGTAGCTATACGTTCGAACATTTTTCACTATTTAGACTGGGTTTGAAAGAGTGAAATACAAGAAATAATATCTACAGTATTTTAGATATTTATGATATTTCACTTTTTTCTCATATGGATTTCCTTAGTTGTGCGAATTTTCTGTTTTCCTTGTTGTTTGTCGGCATTTATAACGTATGCCTTATGCAAGCGTAATGAACCTAAACCTAAGCCTAAACCTTATATTGTCTTGACTTCTTCCTATGTAAGGAGTAATGAGATCGATTTACAAAGATGGTTTATTGTTTCGACAACAAGAATAATGAGGCACCCGCGCACCGTCGATATCGTCCGGGAAGCGTTCGTTCGTTGTGAGCAGGATGAGCCCGTGTTCGATGCAGCAATCTCAGTTCTATTTTTGTTGTGGAGAAAAACAGATTGAAGAGAAAGAACTTCAGGTTTGATTCTGCGCAATGAATCTCATTCATTGTTTTCCAAATAGGGTGGAGCAGAACTCACAACGTTCCATGATGCCACGTTATTAGCTGATTTCTTGGGATAGTTTCGAAAATGATTCTGTGTGATACAGATCCTTGCTCACAATCAGTTCCTGCTATCAGAACTCTTCCTTACTGCAACATCATTCTCTCAATAACAGAAGCACTCTGTCAATTTATTCCTATTCGTAGAAAGAGTTTGGTTGACTTTCATCTGACCATCCTTCTCCCCACGAGGCTGTATTTTTGAACATAAGTCTCCAATGGGAGAATGACTCCTTTTCTTTTGTTGTTAGTATCAACTATCTATAACCATGTCCCCCTCACCAAAATATCCATAAATGAAGCGCGAGCTTCAGCCTATACACCCGCCACTTTTCCACGATTATGACACCTATATCTACATGTCATAGTGGAAACTGAACTTTTCAGCATCACTCAAGACCTTGCTTAAGGGATTACTTGGCATGCTGAGCACAGTCAATGACCATTTTTAAACATCATTTTGCATGCCAGTGACATTTTCACAGAACGTTTGGCATTATCTATCGCGTTTCTACGCTGCAGCTATTATAGCACTGGAAAAAAATTGAATCAGCGTGCCAAATGTTGGAACGGCGATCCACAAATGAAGTGTTTTTCTGAGCTAACGTGCAACAAATGGAATTAAATTGTCTTGTTATTCTATTATGGTGGTGAACTGGGAATGTGCGTTTTTGCGTATAACAAAATCTGTACTTGAAACGAGGCAATAAAAACTCAACTCAGAATTAATGCAAAATTAGTAACGGCTCTTCATATTTTCCACGCAAAAAATGACTGCTATGTAAGGAGCAGGGCAATCAATGAATCAGCTGGTAGTGATGATTCCGGTTCATTTACCCAAGTCCGACGTCATGTCTAAGAATTCAATTTTTGAGTGGATCTAGCTACAGTGCCGGCCAAAATTATATAGCCTTTTCAAGGTTAGTGAAGTTCACGACACAGCACAGTAGAGGAATATCCAACCCTGTTTTTGCAAAAGCAAGCTAATTTTGTTGGAATGTAATCCAGTATGCTAAATGAGGGTTGCAAACAGTAAATACTTCCAGATCAGCTATGAAATCTCGTTTGTGAGCCAACGAAAGACATGTTATGTTTGCCGTAGCAGTCGGCACCGCTCATTTCAGATCGTCTAACTTCGACGTTAGGGAAATTTTAGATTTAGTTAATCCGTTAATTCGTTACATTAGGCTAAAAATGGCCGTAACGCGTTAATGCGTTAATCCGTTAATTCGTTAGAAGGATTTGTGGACAGTTTCCATGTTCGACTGTCCTTGAATCTTGGCATAGTTATTGTTGTTGTGGAATACGTGAGGATTGCTTCGAGCTGTTAGCCACGATGGTCATTGACCTTTATTGAGGCTAACGTTTCGGCGATGTCGCCTTCGTCAGAGCCTGGAAAGTCAAAGACATCAGTGATTTATCCCTTCAAACGCCTCATCCTTCTACAGTACATCATTCATCCAACCCGTAAACCCAAAAACAGTATCAGAAAACACAGACAATGAGCGCTCACCTTAGTTTGGAACATGATGACCGAACAGCGGACCACTAGTACCAAACCAGTACTCCTAGGGGTTCATAAGGTGCCTTAACAACCCGCCACCGTAGATCAAAACCCGCAAAGTTTCTGATACAAGGCGAGCTCTTTCGCGATAGCGATGCACTCATCTTTTCTATTCATTTTTGGACTCTTAGTTGTGCTCCCAAACGCTTCCAAAGTCCTGCGCGCTATGATTTCGGGCTTTCGCGACAAGATCGTGACTCCAATCTGGATTTCGGAGTTTTTGTGGCATAACCTGCGGTGAGTACCCAAAGGAGTGGCCGTTTTTGACTTGGACAGCCCATACAGATGTTTCTTTATCCTAACGCAAAGTGGCCGTCCCGTTTCTCCTACGTACTCGTCCCCGCACGCCTGACAAGTGATGAGATAAGTTGTCCCTGAGATCATACAGTCACCATCTTTCCCATGCGGACAAATGACGCATTCAGGGGTTGTGCAAATGAGATCATACGCCCTATTGCGAACTAGATGCCGTTTGAGGTTGGGTGGCGGTATGTCCACCACTCTCACATCATCTTGCAGGCCGGCCTGACGTAGGCTCCTCCGTACTGCGTTACTCACTTCATCCGAGATGAAGAGTGGGCAGAAAGGAATCTTATCGGAGCCATCCGCCAGGCGTGACCTGCGATGGGCGAGACGTGGAGAGCACTCCCTTATGGGGTAACCATTGAACTCAGCAATTTTGTGCGCCATGTTTACCGACCAGGTTCGCTCATGAGTACTGGATGTGAGCTTTGCGGCAGTACGATACATGTTCCCTATGACTGACCGTTTCGTTTTGATGGGGTGAGCAGATAGGTAGTGGATTATGATGTTCTTGCTGCTGGGCTTACGATATCATCTAGTTTTACATTCCCCATGCGCCAAGTATACCTGCACGTTCAAGAAGGCCAGCCAGTTGTCCCTGGTTTTCTCCCTGGTGAATTTAATATCAGGGAACTGCTGACTTAGGAGGTTGAAGCAAGTGACCACCTCTGTCTGAGTTGGACATACAATGCAACAGTCATCTATGTAACTGCAGTACAACAGTGGTTTGCGTCGCAGTAGGGGTTTCTCCACCTTAGACATGAAAACTATAGCCAGGGTGGGTGCCAACCTTCGTCCCATAGCGAGCCCACTAATCTGTTTATAGTACTGTCCAGCGCAACGGAAAATGGAGCAGCTCAAGCATACCACTAGCAGTGTCATAAGTTGCCTAATATTAAACCCATACAAGCGCAGAGAGCCTTGATATTCCGTGAGCAGCTCGAAGATAGCCTGCAGCGTGGCATCGTTCGGAACGTTGGTGTACAGAAAAGTCACGTCGAGTGACTCTTTGACACATACTCGCACGAGACCTGCGTTGCGCAAGTGCTCAAAGAACATATTGGTAATGGAGAGGTGAGTCGGCACATGTTTTAATAATTGGACAAGAATTATGTTTAGTAACCACGAAATCCTATCCGTAGGGCCACCTTCCCCGCTGACTATGGGCCTAGCCTTGTAGTCCTTGGGGTCGCTGCAAGCAAGACCAGAAGTAGAAGGTTTGTGGGTTTTGATAAGCGTGTAGAGGACGGGACAAACCGGAGGATCGTTCTTAAGGCGCGCAATGGTGTTCTTAGGTATACCCGCAGATCTAGCTGTTTCTACCCATACCCTGTTCAGCCGTCGGTATTGTTTTCTACTTGGCGCATGGGGAATATAAAACTAGATGATATCGTAAGCCCAGCAGCAAGAACATCATAATCCACTACCTATCTGCTCACCTCAACAAAACGAAACGGTCAGTCATAGGGAACATGTATCGTACTGCCGCAAAGCTAACATCCAGTACTCATGAGCGAACCTGGTCGGTAAACATGGCGCACAAAATTGCTGAGTCCAATGGTTACCCCATAAGGGAGTGCTCTCCA
Source organism: Ancylostoma ceylanicum (assembly GCA_000688135.1). NCBI lineage: Eukaryota > Metazoa > Nematoda > Chromadorea > Rhabditida > Ancylostomatidae > Ancylostoma > Ancylostoma ceylanicum. The sequence goes on along the minus strand of JARK01001337.1, from coordinate 340,019 downwards.
CGTCTCGCCCATCGCAGGTCACGCCTGGCGGATGGCTCCGATAAGATTTCTTTCTGCTTACTCTTCATCTCGGATGAAGTGAGTAACGCAGTACGAAGGAGCCTACGTCAGGCCGGCCTGCAAGATGATGTGAGAGTGGTGGACATACCGCCACCCAACCTCAAACGGCATCTAGTTCGCAATAGGGCGTATGATCTCATTTGCACAACCCCTGAATGCGTCATTTGTCCGCATGGGAAAGATGGTGACTGTATGATCTCAGGGACAACTTATCTCATCACTTGTCAGGCGTGCGGGGACGAGTACGTAGGAGAAACGGGACGGCCACTTTGCGTTAGGATAAAGAAACATCTGTATGGGCTGTCCAAGTCAAAAACGGCCACTCCTTTGGGTACTCACCGCAGGTTATGCCACAAAAACTCCGAAATCCAGATTGGAGTCACGATCTTGTCGCGAAAGCCCGAAATCAAAGCGCGCAGGACTTTGGAAGCGTTTGGGAGCACAACTAAGAGTCCAAAAATGGATAGAAAAGATGAGTGCATCGCTATCACGAAAGAGCTCGCCTTGTATCAGAAACTTTGCGGGTTTTGATCTACGGTGGCGGGTTGTTAAGGCACCTTATGAACCCCTAGGAGTACTGGTTTGGTACTAGTGGTCCGCTGTTCGGTCATCATGTTCCAAACTAAGGTGAGCGCTCATTGTCTGTGTTTTCTGATATTGTTTTTGGGTTGACGGGTTGGATGAATGAGGTACTGTAGAAGGATGAGGCGTTTGAAGGGATAAATCACTCATGTCTTTGACTTTCCAGGCTCTGACGAAGGCGACATCGCCGAAACGTTAGCCTCAATAAAGAATTGTGGACAATTTGATATTTTTTATCACTTGTAGCAAGCACTTGAATTCTCCTAATATTCAAAGCAAGTAAGCAGCAACATGAACAAAAAATTGCAGCAGGTTTTTTTAGACTTCTGACGCTGTGGACAGAATACAGGTAGATGGAAATCCTCAGAAACGATATTTTTTCTGTTCCGCTATCAAACGAAATTTGGAATAATGCCTTGAGATGCGAAGTGGTGTTTCCACCATATATTCCGTACCTGTTACAAAGCCCATTTCTTCCCCTTTATGCCTGTTCATTTTTGTTCAGATCCACATACTTTTATTGTGGTTTTCGGGCTTGAATTAAAATGTACTCGTCCACTAAAATTTGTCCCGATCTGTTTCGGACTCGATAGCAAGAGAGCGGCTTTGACATAAAATATTACCAACCTATGCAGGAGGGAATGCTCAACAAAATAGTAGCTCGGTGTTGGCCCAAGTCATTTAGTATTGGAGACACATGCCTCTGAGTTACGGACTAAAATTTGATGACGTCAACGCCGTTTTGAAAGCACTGGTAGAAGCTATCACCAGGAGACCTGCTCAGTATCTCGAAGGTGGCCTTGAGGTTCACGATTCTATTATTTTTGGCGCCATCGGAAAAACGAGCATGATGAAAAAACTGAACAAGTGGATCCAATTCAATTGTCCTCTAGTATTTCACAGTGGCTCAAGACCACACTTTTCACTCAAGACGCTCTGGAAGTAGATCCAGCCAAAGATCGAGACTCTCCCTTATATGCCTTACTCAGCGGTCTGTTCCCCTACAGATGACCACAAATTCAAGCGGTGGGACTCATCCCTGAGAGGATGGGCAAGCCACAAAGGTACACTACTTCAAAACGACCTCGCCGATATTTTTGAGTCCAAAAAGCTTCGCTTCTGGTGTGATGGAACAAAAACTGAACTGAAAGATGGAAAAGATGTGTTGATTCAGATGAGAGCTGAATCGGCAGAAAAGATTCAGTTTTCGCCGAGTTATGACAATTCAAAGTCCAATTGTCAAAATCCGACATCGATTTTGCAACAACCTAATACATTGCCTCACAATGTTCATCATGAAATCCTTGGCTATTATGACAAATGAGAACTCTGAAGCTCACAAGAGAGAGAGAGAGAAGAGAGAGGAGAAGAGAAGAGAAGAGAAGAGAAAGAAGAGAGATAGACTCAAAGGAAAGACTCAAAGGAACTTCTGAACGCGAAAGTTACAATACTGAGGATGAGGCATTGAAGGCAGCACCCACGAAAAAATTCGTTACCCAGGTTTCGACGCGATCTTGGGTATTTAGCTACGAGGAACATAGAAAAAGTGTTCATTTGTCACAGAACTCACGGTTAAAGGGTTTTCGGATGTTACCAATTCATTGCTTCATAGCAAAGTGGCCGAGTTACGCGGATGGAGTAGATCAAGAAAGTCGATAACGCTGCCTTTGTTGTCGACAAATTTCTTAGCGCAAGTGGATAATTGACTAATTCTGCAGCTTCTCTAAAGGAGAAAAATCAGAAACGAAAAGGAGTTAGACTGCTCACTGCAGAAACATTCCTCATGAAAAGAAAGAAAACTTATGGTTAAGTATAAAGAGCCAAAAAAAAACTGAAATTCATACCATACGTGGAAATTTGACAATTATGAGCAAAACAAGGGATGATATGGTTGAATAACAGTTAAGAGGACCTAAATATAATAGAAGGAAGCAGATTATCACAGTGGGGAATTTTTCCAAATGAGCATCAGAAACAAGCATTCGCAGGAAACAGCTCATTCGCAATCCGCTACAACTCGCCTGGGGATCCCCGATCTCGTGTTCAACTTGTTGTATCCCGAGAATGTGAGTGCCTTTGGTGGTGCAACTTGCGCAGAAGTACTGGGACTATCGTTCAGACCCCAAACAGGCAAAATTTTTGACATGAAAATTATCGTGGGTGCTGCCTTTAAGCTCACTCTTAGAACCCTCATACAGGTTTGTTCATGGTGTTAACATCGCTCAGCCAATATTCAAATGTTCAGTAGAAAAGGGAATAATTACGCAAAGTATTCGTCAGACTTTCTGAGTAGTTGAAAATTCATCGAAGATCCGTCCAAATCGGACTGCCGAAAAGAAAAGAAGGGGGTCTCTGGATTTCCCTTCACAAACTCCTCATGAGCGCGGCTTGGCAGTGGCTGCCGAGGTGAAGTGATGTTTTCTTCGACCTGCTCTAATAAAATATTCCTTCGATTCGTCGTAAAGGACGCATCTTTAAACGAAGGGCTGACTATTGTCCCTCGACTAATTCTTCACTTCCCTCATTATCGCACGTCCGCAGGATCAATCGTGAGCATATTGCACTTTTACATGGACAAACGAAAAAGAAAGAGAAAAGAAGGCATAAGGGACGAATATGAATTTGGATATGCATTACAAGAAGGAAACTGGGGCAAACCATACTCATTTAGATGTTCATGAAAGCATCTTGTCCTGCAGATGCCTCAAAACAAATGGTGCTTCACATTCTTCGTGATAATATGTATAATTCACTCTATAGCGCGAGAAGGCTGGTGAATAGAAGTAAGGACGAGATTCGATCCGCGCATTCGATACGTGGGAATGAGCGCCTCCATTCCTTGTATTTCTCGCGTCTTTCACGCAGTTTCATTGCTGTCTATGAGCTCACCGTCCCCAATAACCCCGGAATTCGGGGAACTCCAATGCAAGCATTTCCGTGGGTGCTGCCTCGAAAACTCCGTTTCTATGAGGGCAGAAAATAGTGACTTAATGCTTGCAAAAGTATTTTGAGCGGTTTTTAGCAGTGAACATTTTTGGCAATTGGAAAATCAAAATCGAAATACTGGGGGAGTATTTCACAGGTGTTACTTGATTCTCAGGAAGGTGGTGTATGTATTGTAGTCAACAACTTTGCATGTTATCGTGAGAAAAATTGCCCTTTTGTGTTTGTGCCCTCTGAACCTTTTCTCTGTTGCATTCTTCTTGCACCTAAGAGTTTAGCTGCCCGCCTTCGCTGGCTGAAGAAAAAGTATAATCGAACAAAGCTGAAGAGGTCACACCTTCCGAGAATAGGTTGAAAATTGTTTTGAAACATGTAGTGGCATGCTTCGACCTATTTTCGAGATTTGTCGCAATTTCGGCTACAATTCAAAGTAGGAGAGTTATTTGGAAGCGCATGCGGCCTGCACAATAGTTTACGAGGGCCATCGGAACGCACAAATGCCAAATGGTTGGAACGGTTGGCTGATCCTGAGACCAGACCCTAGACAGTTGATGTAGCACTATATTTCTTCTCTACAAAATTATGCACTCCACGAAAGTCCAAAGATATAAAAACGGACTTTTAGTTCCTCATTTTTGCCTTCATAGAAAATTTTTTCCTTGATTACTAAACTTTCGAATTATTTTCGATGTTTTTTATGGATGGTCCAGATCTCCTTTAGGTAGCTTTCCTCGTTCAGAAGCGAAAGAGACAATAGAAGCGTGAAGATTCATATAAATAGACATTCACCAATTTTATTATCGAAAGGAAATAGCTCAGAAAAAAATCGATTATATCGATAGCAGTTGGGGAAAACTGGGTAAAGTACAGTACAAAGTAGATACCAAAAGCCGAGACGAGTAGGTCGGGAGCCGCTGTAGATACGAACGCTAACCCTCGTTGATGAGGAAAAATTTACCTCGATCTCGTGGCAATCGTTATATATTATTATAGTATACGCTTGCTCTTATCTTTCGCGGATCATGCTACGGTAAACCATGGCTAACAAGGGAGGGATATTTGGTGGCCGTGGCCATTCGTGGTGGGATGTGCACTGCCATGTCTTTTTTGACGCTGATCTCGAATCCGTAGCCCAAATTTCCTGTGGGCTTCTGTGGTGAGTTACACCTATTTCTTTCCGCTCAGATGCAATATACCGTACTTTTGTATGGGGTCCAGCCTAAGCCTGGTGTGTCCTAAAAATATTGTGGGCTTCCAGAAGAAACATGGACCTTGCTAGTATGCTGTAGATGCAGCTGACTTATCTTAATTTAAGCTTATATGAGAACAGTACTCAAAGACAGTGACTGACTCACTCATGGTCCTCGCATGCGAGTTTAAATTGGGGTAAGGAGGCTGTATCGGCAACTTACTAGCAAGAACCATATTTCCTTCGAAACTATTCAACGGTTTGAAGACAATGAATCAGCTACCAAGCAGAGAATGGGGCCCATACAAGAGTACACTATGTTACATGTGCGCGGAAAGAAATGAGTGTAACTCACTACACAGAAGCCGACGGAAAATTTGGGCCACGGATTCGAGATCGGCGTCAAAAACTGCATATGCTAGTACACATCCCATCACGAATGGCCACGGCCACCTAGTATCTTTCCCATGTAAATTTGCTCATACGGGTCAGAATGTGATTAATACAGTCGCGACGATGCAAGTTTTGCGTTTCTGAGCCAAAGCGAATTTGTGCCTAATTTTCGCACACGAGGCGTGTTCGCACACCCAAGGACATACAGTGCGTTTCATAATTATAGGACACCCCCCGAATTTCCCACTCCCGGCTTTTTCTCTGTCCATGGAATTTTCCCTCTAGTACCATTGTGTTCAGCACCTAAAATAACCTTGGTATCCAACTTTTGAGCTCACGCCCGCAACTCTGATTTTTTAAAACTTTATTTTTCTCTTTTCGCACACTTCGCGATCATGACACACCTTCAGATTCTAACAATTTCATTTGCCGTACAATCGAATTCACGGAATTTCGATAACTTATGGAGCATCTATGGATCACACTGATTTTATATAGCCCGCTACTCCTGCTCCTTAGAGGGAATCTGAGCACATCTGCGTCGATTGACATCGAACATACAAGACTGCCTATCCCAACTTCTCAGCCGCTCATTGCTGACGGAGGTGTGCTCAAAACTGGGTGACAAGGACCCACTGTAGTCCTACTTTAGAAATACAGTCAGCACTAGTCACACGCTGCTCCGTTGGCTTTGCTAGGTGGCAATCCAACTAGGCAACACTCGTCCGACATCCAGGTTTTCCCATATTTTCTTTCCAAAACCCATGAATCGGTGGCTCAAAATTGCTCGCTGGCATTTTCTGATTTCTTGCACTGTTAGACCATGTTCCAGCCTCTTACTGGCCAGGTCGGCTTTCGCCGGGAAGTGAACCCAAACACGCGACAGCAACCTCGGAAAAATTCCTTTTCCTGAACGTCTTGTGTGTCTTCCGTTATCACGTCAACAACTCTTCCATTTACCGTAATTATGAAGTCTAGTATATAGCCACCTCATTCATGACCAATCACAGTGATTGGAACAGGATTTGGTCACTTTATCAGCTGTGACATTTTGTTCCTAACATGTCATCAGTTACTGTCCATTTCGCGCGGAGCAGACACTTGAGCAAGCAGAGGATGGTGTCTGATCTGGCAGCGCCGGACCTCAGAAAACTCCTATGTGTAATACACGTCATTTTGAACCACCCATCCGCAGGTTTTAGTGAAGAAATACGGGAGAACCTCGATGTCGGGCGAGTGTTGCCTACTTGGATTGCCACCTAGCAAAGCCAACGGAGTAGCCTGTGACTAGTGCTAACTGTATTTCTAAAGTGGGACTACAGTGGGTCCTTGTTAGCCAGTTTTGAATGCATCTCCGTCAGCAATGAGCGGCTGAGAAATTGAGATAGGCAGTTTTGCATGTCCGATGTCTATCGACGCACATGTCCTTAGTTTCCCTCTAAAGAGGAGGAGTAGCAGGCTGTGTGAAATCAGTGTGATCCATAGATGCTGCATAAATTATCGAAATTCCGTGATTTCGATGGTGCGGCAAATAAACTTGTTAGAATCTGAAGGTGTATCATGACCGCGAAGTGTGCGGAAAGAGAAAAATAAAGTTTTAAAAAACCAGAGTTGCTGCTGTGAGCTCAAAAATTGGGTACCAAGGTTATTTTAGGTGGTGAACACAATGGTGCTAGAGGGAAAATTCCATGGACAGAGGAAAGGCCGGGAGTAGGAATTTCGGGGGGCGTCCTGTAATTATGAAACGCACTGTATGTACGCTGATTACGAATATGAAGTCCGTTTCATACGCTGAAGCTTTTAGACAGCGCTATGGTGTCCATACTGTAGGAACTGTACCTACAGTATCTCTACAGTAATCGCACAAAAATGCCTTCCGGTACAAAGAAGATATTATTTTCGTGTTTGGCATGTCAAGTAACCCTGTTGTGCATGGTTTCACTAGGTTATGGGAAAAATACATCTACAGTACCTACAGTGTGCTTAGTGTATCTCTACATTACATGCCTTACGATACAAAATGGGTATCATATTCGGTATCAGCGCGTGAAGTTACCCATACAGGCAAAATCTGGGGGAATTCCAGTGGAGAAAAAGGGTTGAAACACGTAGGACCGGTGGGTCGTATTGTCCGTTATGTGTTGAAGAAAACGATTACCATTTTGCATGATATTTTACTTGTTCTTCATGATCCATCCTTAGCAACTACCCGTTTTCCGTTCTCGTTCTCGTTCTCTGTTCCTCTTCCTCTTTCTCTTCTTCTCCATCCCTCTCTCATGTTACCGCCATAGCATCCTCATAGAATGGAAACGTTTGTGTGTTCATTTCTCAAGGGAGTGATAAATGGAAAGAAAACAGGCGTTGTCTTTATTCTAACTATGTTTAGGGATTAGCTCAGAGGGAGACTGGATATGTATTGCCCTTCCCAAGAATTAGAGCAATTCAATGTTTTGCGTCTAGCTGCAAAAAGCGCATCTTGTCTCACGTGTCTCATGTCAAATCATGGAAATTGAGCACTATCAGTATCTGGAAACGTGGCAAAAACATGTCTCGCCTACGGCAACTGGCGAGACTTACCTCATCTTGGAAGCCTGCCACGTGGCAAGACTGTGAAACAGATAGTAGAATATTTTTCAGTAAGACCGCGCAAATCTCATCGTTGACAACAGCGTCGACATATTTGCCCGGTGTTGTGTACTGTTTCACAATCTTGCCGTATGGCAGGCTTCCACAATGAGATAAGTCCTGCCAACTGTTATAGGTGAGACATGTTTCGGCACGATTCCAGTTAATGATAGCGCTCAATTTCCAAGATTTGACGCGAGAGAAAGTGCGCCTTGTGCAGCTACACGCAAAACATTGAATTGCTCTAAATTTTGGAACAGACAATACATATCTAGTTTCCCTCTGAGCTAATTGTTATTTTAGGTCGTCAAGTATGAAATGTCTGATTTTTTAAGTGGTCGGTTTGACAGCTGGTATCTTCATGGTTTTCTCAGATCCATTCTCATCTTTCTTTCCATTATGAAGGTACATACTCTCTCAAAGTTTTGACCAACTTTAAAATTTTTGTCTGAGAGGAACTTTTGTGAAGCTACTCAAAGACAAACTCAGAGATTCCGAGAGGACAAACGCAGCCCGAACACGTTTCTACAGCAGTTACACCTCGAGGTCAAAGCTTATTTTGTCGCCCCACGAGCTGCGTTTGCTCCCCCCATTGCTGCTATTGGGGGGCGAAGATCTGGTTTACGTGCCATAAACCTAGGATTGCAGCTCTATCCGAGCGAATCTCAGATCAAACCGTGTTTCTAGCGCAGACTTGGGTAAGCGGATGCTTACCCAAGCATACCCAAAAATGTTCTCGAACGCGTGTGCGTCTTCCGTAACAACGCTCGGTGGACGAAGGCGGAGTTTTGCACCCGCTACGCATCCGCACGCGTCCGCAGCCCGACACCTCGTCCGACCCAGTGTTGCGCTGGGCCATGGTTTTACCCGGGCCTCAGCTGGCCAGACGAGTCCCGCAGAGCTCGCCTTGGCTATGCCGAGGGAGACACGACTGAGCTCTGATGGCCAGCGAGCGGCTTATATACACCTTTCAGGGGGCTGGACGTCACGTGACTGTGAGGAGCAAGAACGCAGGTGGAACGCAGGTCTAACGGCACCACAGTCGACCGGGCAGCAGCTTGCCCCCCTAATGCAATCCAAACAGGAGGAGCTGCAACCAGCACTAGGAATGCAGCAGTTCTTAATCATGCAGCAATGTCTGCCTTCCATTTTTTGGAGGCGTGGCTAACCAGATCCTGCTGCCTTTGTCCTCTCGGGATCTCCGAGAAAAATCGTATCAATTCAGAATATGGGTTCCTTTGAGTCTGTAAAGCAAGGACCACTCGAAGTACCCAAGTAATGTTTGGAGAGGGAGTGGCTAATAAAGGAACAAGACATCGATGTTTTGAGAAATTTCTTCCCGGTGATACAAACCTGCCAAGTGAGCGCTGTGATGAACCGGGATTATGATGTGTTGGAAGATGAGTTTTAAGCGGATAGGAGTGAAACTATGCCTGTATATGCAGCAATGTTTGGCGTCGTAACCCTGTATTATTCAGGTGTTCAAGGGCAACACGACAAGGTAAAGTGGTTCATTGAACGAATTTCCCACAGTTTGAGCCCCAAGAATTGGTGCCATTTTTTGCAAAGCCGCACTGTGTAAACCAGGGGAGCAGGTAGGGGAATCCACCTGCCATTCAATGCACTGGCCAAACCTTGCTCTACTTGACAACAACTTCTCCCAAGTATTCGTCCACTTCTTGGTAGAGAAGATTTTCCACTTTCAACATGATATTGGAAATGCCCTTCGCCAGTTTATCGCCTCCTGTTTCCCAGGCTTCCACGCTGTTGGCGCAACCATGCTACCGCTTAGTTGGCGAGGCTGTGCCGGTAGCATAGGGGCATATTTGGATTGCTCGTACCTCATCTTATTAGAGAAACTTTACTCGAATCTGTCTCATTCAAAATCAGACATTTCATACTCTACGACCCAATAGAAAAGTTATAAATGGTGCATTCAGGCCATGGTTTCGCTACGCTCATTCTTCCGAATTTCATGTTCTGACAGGTCAAATCTGGGTTTTGACGTCTTATAGCGCCTATGAATTGACCAATCACAGCCCAGCAGCGTACCTCTTGCCACGCAACCACAGAAGCGAGGCGACGTTAACTCGAGAACCAAATTCAAACTGGAATAACTCTTTGATTACTCGAATTGAGAAAAGGTGGAGCTGCTGCACGCAAGTGCAGATGACTCCATTAGGTGAGACCCAATCACGTGCGCTACGCCACAGTATACAGTCCTCAAAAAGATAGACTGATTGTGCGATTGCACCATCGCGGCGGGACCTGAACGAGGGATGCAGAGAGAGCATGCTCCAAGTGAGAGGGCGAGTAGGTCCCGCTGCGATTCTGCAGCCGCGACGATGAGAAACCGCACGCGCAATCCGTCTATCATTTTGAGAAGGACTGTATGTGTAGGACGTGCGTGACAAATTTCGCTCTGTCTTTCGCTGCAATCCTTGTGGCTTTCTGCAATGGTTTCCTGTTGCGGTTCTGCTGGCTTTCTGCTGCAGTCCTTCTGCCCCGGACTTCACGCAGGACCAACCCAATTTCCGCTGCTCTCGACTTGTTACATCTGCGTCTCTCCCTCCTTTATCACATGACCTTTTTACTGAGTCCGTATGTTCGCCCAATCCCGCAAGACCAAAAAGTTAAATAGCTCATGTAAAGTTTGCGGAATATAGTTGCTTTTCTGCGAGCATACCATGTGCTTAGTGGAAAAAGCCGCAAAAGGAACCTTTGGCATATCCAAGTGAAATGTAGTTAATCGTGCGACATTTCTTCACCATAAACTTTCGCTTTTTCTATTAATATCGTTTGTGCCGCTATTTCCTTGTCGCCCGACATTCTTGCAGACAAATTGCCACGGCCTGTGACCACAATGAACTTGCGCAACGCGTCATTATCCACGTTTGTGTGGTCACTAGTGCAGCATAATGACCTATCCAGCATTCGTAGTAGCATCTGAGAATAGGCATTGTTTTCTTGTTCATCATAAAGGGCACATCAACGAGAGCTGCTCATGTAGTTCCGCGTCGTACTTCCTCATAGAGAGTGACGCAGTTATCCAGCTATGTATATGCAGATGTTGAAGACCAAGTCAACAGAGCATGTTTATTCACACCCACCTAGAAATTCTCGAACATCTGCCCAGTGGCTGGATCGACAACATTTGCTTGTAAGCTTTCCGAGGCTGATGACTTGTTTTGGTTTTTTGACTTTGCACAAAACATCTAAATAAGAAGAGGAAGTAATTCAGCAGAGAAAATCGGCCTGTTGCCATGCAGACAATACGCAAGCACGTAATCAACGCCTCAACCATCAACACTCAGCGCTGTTAAAAATAGAATTTTCTGAAAAAAAGGTATTCAGACTGCAGCTATACTGGTCTCTGATGGGAGGTTCACCCTTTTTCTTTGTTTGCATGTGCCCTGAATGTGCAGAATATTGAGATGCAAGCTTTATTCGACACTTCTGAGAAACAATCTATATAACCCGTAAGAGACCCTCTCGTAGACGAGATCCTTAGAACAATGTAACACGGAAGTAAAGCTGTCTCTACAATTCACGCCCTTTATAAGAAGCGTAAACGACTGGGGGGTTGAAGGAACGGCTCGAGAGCGTTTGGCACTAACGATTCCTTGAATTTCCGGATAAAGTTATACAGTTTGTTAGTGCTCAAGTACAAATGAACATAGTACAGACAGACAACAGAGCGGCTAACTGAGGAAAAACACTGAGAATTAGAAGGATTGGAGGCGACGACTAGCGTCAACGTCGTCCTCAATGTCTACTGTTGGGTAGATTCAACTGTTTCACTCGTCGCAGGTGCCTCTTTCGTGGTCCAAGGAATCCGGAGAACGAGTTGAACACCAGCTTAATCGACCGCAATGCTCCAAGACATTTGCAGGTGCCTGAAAAATAGAATTATTATAATTAAAATAAAAATTGAAATCACTCGAAAGCGCACAAACACCCCGCCGCAACAGATAGTACACCTTACATCTCCTATTTGTATTAATGTTTCTGTTTCCCTTGTCGTTTCTTCATCTAACATTCTTCTAAATGACATGATGTCATCGTCATTGTACTTAATTTTGAGGGCACATCGGGCGCAAAGGAAAAACCGAATGAATTTTAGATGCCCCCCATTTGCATCATTTCTTAGCAACTCTATCCACTTTGATGTGAGGGTTGACCCTAGTAGCTGACGTCAGGTCCATTCAGGGCAAAATGTGCAAAAAACGATGCGCTATTCAATTAGCCCGATGTTCTCATGAAAAAAGGATACAGGTTGACGTCCATGGAGTAGTGGCACGCCTTTTATCCGGAAAAGCGGACCCCTCAGTCTCATGGAAAAACGCTAAGGAGGAAGAAAATGTCCCAGCAAAATGCTCATCTTTGATCCATTCAAAAATTCCGACGAGTGACTCCAGTAGTAGCGCTGCGGTAGTTCGACCGCAAACTGACGTGGAATCCTTGATGATGCTAGGTACGACTAACGTGCTATTCGAAGACCTTCTGGGAACTCTACGTTAAGTGGCTCACACCCCTGGTCCCCCCCCCCCCTAGGCAAATTTTATACTCCCACCCACTGATGGGTACAGTTCTTCATGAAAATGATCCCCAGGGACCAATTATGGAAGCGAACTTGTTTTTAATATTAAATCCCGTTTTTTGAACAATTCAATTCGGCCGTAGTGAATAAACACCAACCGATCGTCGCCTCGTCGTCCTCGCCGTCGTCTGGAGTCCAACTGTAAATCGCTGCCTCTGGGATAGTAAAGCACGCGTCTTTGCACTGCTCGCCGTCCAGCCCCGACAACGACGCCAGCTCAGGCCCGGTGACGGCGTGGTCACGGAAACGATCCCTCATTTCGTCATCTGAAAAATCACAGACGTTTGTAGACGTCAGTCATTTTTGCTGCTGTTAGATATGTCTAGGTGCTGCGTCGTTACGAATGAATGGATGAGAATTTGTTGTTCGAATCGGACGAGTTTTCCCGAGGGGAATTCTAGGGACGGGTCTGTGACATCATTCTCTCGCGGTGTGCTCATCTTTTTTGAACGACCGCTGGAGCGGGTAGTTACGTGTCGACGTGTGAAATTGGATCGCAGACGTTTTTCTATATATAGAACGCAAACGGATTGTCCACACTGACTCTCTTCCAAACGGTTAGTAACGGTGTTAGAAGCGGAATTATGGGCGAATTTCCGTGATCAACAATCTAGTTAGCATGACTTCTGTTCCCCAGCGTTCAAACATTACCTCTGCTACGTCAAAACTTGCAAAACTGAAATTTTCTTCCTGGTTCAACATGACTTGTCAACGTCTTCACCGTGATTTATTTTGTCACGCCTTCTACCTTTAACATAATACAAATTTACAATAAGGTAACCTGTGGGACACTGTCTGTTCCAAAAATTAGAGGAGTTCAATGTTTTGCGTGCAGCTGCACTAGGCGCATTTTGTCTCACGTCAAAACATGGAAATTGAGCGCTATCAGTAACTGGAAGCCTGCCAAAACATGTTTCGCCTTGTAATAACTGGCGAGACTCGCCTCATTTTGGAAACCTTCCAAGTGGCAAGGTTGGTGAAATAGATAGTGTTTAGTTGGGATCGAATGGCTCATTGGATTCACATATTCAAAAATGACTATTCAGTTTTTGATGAGTCGGAAATTCGATTCCTGTAATAGTAAAGAATATGCAACCACAGATGAAAAGTGAGGAACACTCTTTCTCAAGTATCCGAAGTTTCGGATCGGTTCCTGAATTATAAGTGACTTCTTCCGGTAAGCTGACTTTATGCAGTGACCTTTCACTCAAGTTGTGAGGCAATGAGGTAATGTGAAGTCGGGTCACAGCGATTATTGATTTATGCGCCACAGCTGATCATATTTCTTAAATGAGGAACACTCGACGACTCATCGACACCTGTCGCTTGGGGTTTCCTTAAGTTGTGTACCAACAACCTTTCTTTTTGTATGGAACTTATTCCTCAATTGATTGATGAGGTGGCTCAAGAGAATCGCATCGCTGCTGTTTTCTAGGTGAGCATAGCATCTCCTGCATTGGATTTCGGTCACTTGAGAGGTGAGTTAAGCTCAGCTCAGATTACATAGAGGAGAATACTATGGGACATTGTCTTAGAGACGATGCGGAGAGCTACATATAGTTCTTTCATTTTCTTTACAACCTATTCTGAAAAAAATCGTTAGCAGTGACAATGATGCATGTCTGGAGCAAATCGTTTCTCTTCCTCAAGTTGAGTGGTTAATCTTATCAACTTTGGAGGATTATTTCTCATGTTAACTTTTCAGGACGAGGAGAGCTGCGTGGGCCGCGTGAAACATCATCAAGCTTACTGTGTCTGGAATCAAAAACAAGAAGTCGGGGCTGATCTTTCCAATAACACCGTCATCCCGGCTCTGTGTTACAGAAGCGAGCAGTTGATGTTGACGGAAGCGATGGAGATACTTTTGAAGACCATGCAGGTGTTTATTGAAAGAGGTGTGGTCGGTTACACACTGCGGCGTATACAACGATGCGAAGGGCTGCATAATTCTGACATCCGCTTCTTCTCCAAAGTCACGAATGCTCTTGAATACGCGAAACACTCAAAGCAAACCTGTGCCGGGCACGTTATGAGAAGGGGAGACGGACGATTTATCTACGTGAGAAGAAGCGCTCGTTTGGCAGATCTCCATTCAGATAGAGTGACTTTCTTTCGATTCGATATAATATCGTTGATGACAGAATGAGGTGCCTCGTCCACTGGTCTACAAGAGCTCAAGCCAGAAACGATTGAAAAGGGTCTACGATCCGCACTAAGGCAACCACCGAGTTTGAAGCACGGGTCAACCCAGTAGCCAAGTGGGTACGTAGGTATAATTCTCCAGCGAGGTTCTACAACTGAGTTGATTGAATGGTTACTGGAAGATTCTAGAACTGGAGAGTGGAGAAGGTGGCACGGTTTTTACATTGTGACCGTTTTCCTTTCTCACGCGTGCTGTTGTTACGGAGAGGGGGGGGGGCTGTGAATGACCTGGTTATTCTAAAAAACTCATATTTCCAGACTCGAAGCGGGTGCATCATTGATATCTTGTGGAGTATTTCACCTATAATGTTACTAGCCTACTGTCCACCAAGGTTCTTGTCACTATCACGAAACAGTTCACTGTACTAAGAAATAATCCGTTTCTTCACTAATTTGGTGCACGATTGGAAATGAAGCCCCACAACTACTGCTACTATAATTTTATTATGACCTGCGTAGCAGCTAACTGCAACAAATTTTCATTATGAGGACAGTTTTGAGGGTTTTCCAACATTGTAGTTCCTCTTTTTTCGATTCTGCGAATTAGTCTTGAGATAAATTCTACTTCCTTCTTCGAAATTACATGCAAAAACAGGCATTATGAATATGAATGAATGATATTCGATCCAATTTCACAAGATCAGTAAAAAAACCAACCAGGAAGTTCACAAAAGGCAAAAAAGATCGTCTACCGTTGTTATGTAGGTAACGTGACGTAGGTCAAAATCATATTGGTTCTTTCACCACACATTACCTTTGATGAACCTAATTTTACAAAATTACTTCTAATTCATCTGAGGCACATCATCTTTTCCCACTTTTCATTAACAAATTGACATTGTCGTAGGCCCTATGGCTAAAACACAAACAACAAAATATGCCCCTAGAGGACAGTTTAAAGGAACCTCAACAGGCTGCACTTTGTTTTTTCTTCTCTAAATTCTCTAATTAGTCCACCTGATATACTCAATTTCTGCTACTTCCTACTGTATCCCTCGATGTTAATTCCTGGTCAACATTTTTCATGAAAAGACTGACTAAACTAATTAGACATATTGTTGCCTGGTCAAATTTTCAGGAAATTAAGTACTAGGTAAGTTAATGTAACTGGATACCGGTTAGCTTTAGTTGAAACGGATTATAGTAAGCGGAAGTGTCTGTTTCAGCTTGTGTGTCTTGATAATAGGGAACATATGACGTATTGTTCTTTTTTAGGCGTCTAGCGCTTCTGAAGATGTCACGTTGCGCTTAAAGAACGTGTCACAGACGTAATGTGACGCATGTATGAGTCCGCTTTCACGTGCGTTATCCCTCGGGCACAGATTCCCTCCTCGTTTGCACTACTTTTGTCTGTGAACCTTAGCATGAACGAGACTTCCTCGTCACAACTCTAAGAATGCTGGATTCAAGACGTTATCGTTCCCATCGCGCTCACCTTCATCCAGACAGAATCCAATCAGCGAATCCTTCTTCTTCACGAGATCACCACTCAGGGACCGTGACTTCAGGTAGCAAATCTCCTCGCTTTCCACCCACTCGTACGCCAAGCATGATGGGTCATCACGACATTCGACAGCGCAACTGAAACGCAGACCATATGGATGAGGTGTGGTTTGCTACAGTAACGCCTACAGTAACGCACCCTCTATGGTCGATGCTCCGAAGTCGCCGGTAATCGCCGCCATCGATGCTCAGTCCTTTTTCGGTGTTGAAGCATCTTCCTGGAAAATCTACACTTACACAATCCTCGATCTGAACAGTTTTTCATAGAAACAACACTAATGCCCTCCATTTATCCGCAATATTTCTGGACTCTGCGCGTAGGCGAATAGTTCACGGTTGAAAAGAATCCTTTTAGGGTGTTTTCAGGTTGAATGCTCCGCGTGCGGCTCGATGAGGTCAATGGAATCAGGAAGTGGCAGCCGCTGTGGCGGCAGCGAAAGGTCCAGATCACTTGGTGCGAGGTGAAAAGCTCACCTGACGTCATAATGTTCCATCGGGGGG
>JARK01001337.1:295951-322041 GCA_000688135.1 Ancylostoma ceylanicum | reverse complement strand
AGTAGGGGGCGGAAGGAGAATCCATTCTGCAGAGCGATAGCTCGTTCAGAGATCTCGGCCTGGTCGTGAGAGCGTACAGCCGGAAATTTCTGTGGAATGCGTCCCTACTTGCAACATGAGTGCAATAGTTACCGTAGAAGTGTATATTAACATTATAATGACAAAATTGTGCAATTGATAGGTAATACATCTAATTTGATCAAAAATAATCAATTTATACTTCACACAAAGAAATTTTAATTGCAATTTTGATGTCGGTTGTTCGAAAACCTTTGGGCTGCCACTTTGTGGTTCCGTTTTGTTTTTTTTTCGAGAGCTTATGTGCAAGTAAAATGAGAGGAAATGTCACGAAAGAAAAACAACTCTTTCTTGCCAACATTCCACACATATTTCATAGAACTGTTAGAGGAATTCGGATAGATTTCAAAAGAGTAGTACCTCTGCGAAGAAATTTGCTGACGTTTTTGAGTAGATTGATGATTTCCCGTCGTCTCAAATGGGCAATATTTTCACTCAAAAACAATTGAGATTTCCGTAGTCGACTAGAATTGGTCAATGATGGCCAGCATAATAATATGAGTTGTATAATCCGCATTTTTTTTCGGTAAACTTATCAAACCGAAGCGTATGAGAAGCCAATAGTTAACAACGGAATCAAGCTGCCGATAGTGTCCATAAATCTCTTGGAAATGTAAAAATTTTCATCTTATCATTGAGATTTTTTCTTAGAAAAAGTTCCAAAAGATTTGTTTTTGACAGTTGAAGGAAAACATGGTTTCCTCCATGCTAAAGTTAGGAAAAGACCGTTTTCAAGACTAAAGTTGCAAAATATTGGAGGCTGTATTAGTCCTCTTCATTTCTTCAGGCACAGATCTTACAAATGTCAACACATTCCTAGAGATTGCAAAAGCCGAGCTTTCATCTAAAATCCGCTTGAATATGTTGTTATGAAAAACACCCACAAATCTTTTAGAGATCCCAATATACACATCCATTGAAAAATGACCGTTGAGGTTGCAATTCTTTTAATGGATGCTTTAATTTCTCCGCAGAATCGGAAAAAAATTTCGAATTCTAGTAATGGGCGAAAGACTTCCTCCTTCTTTTCCGTTTCTCGTTAATTATCAAAAGCCTCTCTTCAGAGGAGCAATATCCTTGGAATTCAATGACGAAAAACTAGTCTAAAAAGAAAATCAGCACTTCCTCATGTTAGAACAACCATTTGTTCAGAGATTATCCTAGCAAGGCTATCACCTTGAGTGAGTAAGATGCAGTGGAATTCTTCCCACCGATGGGAACTGTTTATCTGCATATCCTTCGCATCCTTGTTTACGATGCAAAGATCTATGTACAACTTAACACGACCATCAAATAAAGTGGATAAGACGTAATAAATCTCTTCGTCAGCCATGGGAATATGCAGAAGCGTCGATGAGCCGGGATAGTTATCCGGGAAATCCTCCAAAATCCAATCACTTGCTAAATGCTCACTAAATGACAGTACATTTATTGTACTGTAAATCTACCGCTGTGAAGGGGGGGGGGAACTCAGTAGGGATCATCCAATGCGGAACACTGCGAAGACTTGGTGAATAGTGAAGAATTACCATCGTCACCCTTGTGACGCAGAAAATCCTATAAACTGCTCTGCTCCTTTGCCCTTTTCAAAAAGTTCTAATGTGTCATCAAGAAATCTCATCATCATTTCAACCCGGAAATGCCCTCTTCTAATGTCGTTTAAGATTTACATTGCTTGATGAATAGGCTTGTTAGCCGGCTAATTCATGGAACGCCGATTACGCATAGGTACAAGGCACATTCTGTTCAATGAAGAATGATGTAGAAGTGACACTAAGCAAGGAGTTCTTATTATTACCTGAAGCGTGAGTGGTTGACACAACGGAGAGGAACAACATAAAAGGGTAGAGCACTCGTAGGGACGAGATCGGACCGTCAGCGGTGGTGGTAGATGAGGCAAAACTGCTGGATGTTGTGGTTGACAATGGTTCACTCGCAAGAAATGAGTCCATAGGCTTCTGGAAAGGACGAACGTTCTAGTGTGGAGCATTTTTAGCCGAAGGCATAGTAAGACCGTGAGCAGAATTTAATGAACAAGAAGCGAGACAACGACAAGGATAGTTCTCAAGGAATTGTTCCTCAGACAATGCCAGAAATTCGAATCAACTGTATGTCAAGTGAAGAAACGTGGTCAAGAGCCGGTGACCCTGCAACCGCCCGTGAAGAGCTACCACAGATGTACTGCGCGACAGATCCTTTACCTTCCCCTCCTCCTCTTCAGATCCCTCCAAAGTGGGCGGGGCGATGGGCGGGGGGCGTGGCCGAGTCAGTGTCGGCTATAGTCGAATATGAGCGAATTTCCATTTGTAATGACATGGAATGCAGACGAATCGAGCTTCAGAGAGATCAACACAATCCAGAAAGACACCCCGGAATTAGGGCTTATCCCGGCGGGGTTCTGTTCCGCTTCAGTGACGTCATAGCCATTATTTACAGTAATGAACTATCGTCTACCAACCGTGTGGTGTTGTTACAAGTGTAGGCGGTCACAAAGTGATGTCACTGCGTGTTTCTTTATGCGGAAGTGTAACTTTTCAGTGCCACATGACGTCAGAGAAGTAGTAAATCCTAGTACTTAGTAAATGGATATATTTTAAGCTTAGGATAATCGAATAATAGGGTGCTTACGGTGGATTGTTATTGAAGCGAGATGTCATTTGAAGGAAATTTTGTGATAATACTAAATAAAAAACGTAGTTGAAAACGTAATCAAAAATATGTTTTTCATGGCGTCGCAAACAATTTTTGCCAGCACTGATTGCCAACAGTCCCCAGGATAGTACCGTCGGACATGCAGTAGCCGCCGATCTACGATTCGCTCGGCCGTCCTTTCCGGGTATAACTAACCATAGGGCATATAGCATAAATAATTTATTCATCGTAAAAAGGTTGACTCACGAATTACACCTCCCCCACGTCTCGGTTAAGTTCCTCATTATGCTGTATGGCGTTCTCTGTATGTATGTTCCCACGCCTTGGCACTGCTTCAAACGACACTATGAGTGCGCAAATGCAGACACGTATAATTATAATAAGAACGGAGAGAATCAGGAAGTATGGACAATGGATATGCCAAACCATTAGCTTAGTCCACCTCTCACAGAAACGCTGGCTATAATCCCTTTTAGGTACACAGAGAAACATACAGTTGGATAATGTTTCTAGTGTGAATGCTGAGCTACTCCACGTCACTAATGGCGCCCGATTTTTGATGCACTACAGAAGGAACAAAAGGCACTTCCAATGTGTGGAGGCAGCCTTCAATGCGTTTGCTTTCATGCGCACATAACTTGGAATAACAATACGGAAGTTCCGTCTTTAGCCTCCTATCTTTGATACAGTGGGGTTGGGAATACATAAGATTTCAAGCCTGTACAGTGATTCAATCTTTGCTTTACTGCTTTTCGTATATCATTTTGTAGCTCTTGTTTTGCTTCCTATCACTACTACAATGCGTTACTCAAATGACGCTGCATGTTGTTTTCTATCGGATAGAAAATGACACTCCAAGTCGACAAGAAGGAACATCACTGACTACGGTTTTTTCCCAGTGAAAGATCAAAGATGGCTCAAGTGGCAAGACATGCCGTAGAGATTTGAGAAGGAGCTTTCAGTGCTAGAAGAACAGCACTGAAGATGCATGTACGCTCGCTTCAAACAAGGCAATTTTGGTCTGGAGCATGACCCTCATTTTAGCTTATCTCTTAGAAATAATCCAGGTTTCTGAAACAATTACTACTTATGATAACTCTCAACAACGTGTTAATTCAGTTTTCCATGTGACATTTCAAAGTACTGAGTATAATGCGATCGCTCTTTGGTATTTCTGATTTCTTTGCGGAAAATTCACCGAATCCACTGACAAAAAAACTAGGGTGAGGACGATTTCCACTTCTCGTAAGCCTACAGGACTGAAGAAGACATACACTACCTAGTTTGCTAGGTTCGCGATGGATTCCCTGAAGTTTGGTCCAAGAGTTGCTGTTGCGGACTACAAATTGTGTTGCCTCAAACGAAGCAAAATGCCGCGGACATGGAGCTGAGAAGATGCTCTCAGCACTTTTGATAGGAGAGAAAAGGAATTATGCAAATCACACACTAATACACATACATGTGATTTCCATGCCCATAGAAAAGCATAAAAGCTTTCTCCCGAAACCAGTGCACGGGCATCGGAGGTAGATGTGCATAGTAATACGTATAAGTAAGTAATCGTGAGAGCGGATCCCAGATGACACAAAGTTGACGAAAAATCTGTTCTCGAAGGCAGCAACCGCGATAATTTTCACCTGCGAGCCTTCGAGGGTTTTCCAGTCTCAGGCATAGTCCCAACTATTCTGTGACGGCAGTGCTGATGGAGAGCCCACCTTACGCAAGATAGTACCAGTTCAACTTCAGTTCAACAGTTCAACCCACTTTGCTGGTACTAGGCGTCTTAGCTCTTTTCCTCCACTATCAGTCAGTTTTTTAACACATCCTCGACAATGTGCTCAACCCGTTGACATGCCATGCCGCACCGGGTGAGCACGCCCTTTTCAGAGTTATACTCTTGTGATGTAATCATAATTAGCAGACACTTATATAGTGGTATGCTAACAAATGTTCAAGTGTTCTATTCACGGGATGGGCAGAGCAGACAACCTCTCGTACTTGTTTAACGCGTGGTTGAAAATGACAACTAAAAGAACATAACATATGGATCTTAACTTAATTACTTACCACCTCTTATGCAGGTGTACTTCTTGGATTAGTTTCAAGCTCGTACATATTTGCGTTTGGTTTGTTCCAGATTTCTGCATTTTCGGAGTACTATGCGGCAGAGGAGAAATTCATTCCACGTGGGACCACCTGCTCGAGCGATTGAGCTCGGGCCTACCTGTGCAAAAGCGCGTGTGTCCCACCCGACACACCGTTCCAAAAGTGGAAGGTCGTGAATGTGTTGAGGGAAAGTCTTGTTTATCGCACTTTTCTCCACCATTTACATTTTGTTGTGCTTGTTTCTGTCTTCTTCCTTCCTATTCATATTTTTCAAGAGCCGTTTACCTTTCTTTCTCAACAGATATACTGTTTTACCTTTATTCTCTCTCTTTTCTCTTCTTTGGTTCTATTTTGTTCGAGAAGGCTGCAAATTCAGGCAAATACCCAGAAGCGTCAAGAAAATACGTAACGACCGAGGCAGCATTATCGACTTTTCCCCGACCCGATCCGCGCAACTCGACCATCTTGATCAAACGCGGCAAATTGAGGAAATCCAAAAGCCGTCTTTTTGTCAGTTCTGACAAAATTGACAAGTGTATTTGTGCTGATCGCAAAAAAAAACGAGGACTAGGGTTATGCTAAAATCTCGGTGACGAAAATGTTTGTGGGTGCTACCTTTATTGGCAAGGTACGGCCAAAGTCTTGCCCATCCAGGTCTTTTGTTCTCGGGAATCCCAACCGTCTGTATAGCAGGTATTCCATGTTTGAAAGCTCGTTATAGGCGTTATCGCAAAAAGTGGGATAAAACGTTTGAGGATTACGGTAGCCGTGAGAAAACATGTTCTTGCTGACAAGAGCTGCGCGCATGCACAATGAACAACGATGACGATCAGCGCGGGTACATACCGCTCAACGAACACTGCTGGAAACCATCACCCCACCTTTTCGAACAAACTATGTGCAACCCCTTCAATATAGAATTTGTACCACGATGCTGCAAAAGACAGCATGTGATGTGCGCGTCATAGCAATATTTGAAAGCATGACAGCCTTTGATGACTCGACAAACGCATAACGCCGTACCAAAACTGGTCGATGGGAACCGTGAGTTGTGGAACGAAAAGTTTTATGATCTTCTGGGGATCACCAAGCAAAATGGGCAGAATTGAGATATTCTCACTACCACATAAGGGAGACATACAGTAGTATGTGCAACCCCTTTCTGAAAATACAGTAGTGCTGCACAACTGCAGTGCCAAATTTTTCGCTACGCGACCAAAGAAGTGGAAAAAAAGAGCATTACATATGTACAGCGAGCGTCAATGGCGGTGACTCGTCTGCGGCATCGAAAATAACGCGGTGCGACCTCGAGCGAGAATCCTCTCCGAGACATGAGATTATGGGGTTTTCTTGATAGTCAGTTAGTTTTCTTATTAGTTAACATCAAATGTGATGAAAAACTATCAAGAAACCCCAGATACGCCACTGCGGCGACGATCGTAGCGTGAGCGGCGCCGTCGCGCCGCGTGCTTTCTGAGACCGCAGACGGGTCACCGCCATCGACGCCCACTGTACAGTTATTGAAGAAAAACTGGTGGCTTTTGGTTCAAGGTTATTAGATGCCCCAACTGTAAATCAGACATCGAACGTTCCATGATATCAAACACATTTATAGCAGATGTAACTTGAATAGGTAGGACGTGTACGAGGATTGAGTGTTATAAAAGTATGATGATTGACTCATGCCACGTTGACATATCTAATTTTTTTTACTCCTTTGTGCATGATCTGAACTGTATGTTCGTTCTTTCTTTTATCTCGACTTCGACTAACATTTCAACTGTTTTTTCCTCTGTAAGAGGTATTTTTAATTTTCTCAAAATGTATTGACTGGTTATGTGAATTCATTTCCTCTTAGAGCTTATTTGCACAGTCCAACCAGTTTATTTTCACTGACGTAAGTTAATCAACTCTACATCTAATTTCAGCAAGACCTGATGTGTGCTCATGCCTCTTTTTGCTGATAATGCAGAGCATTGTTTGCTAATTGGAGGTTCCGCTAGAGAAAAAAATACTGGTGAAGTTGACATTCCGTTCCTCAGTCATGTCCCCAGTTAAACTCCCCATCGTTCCCGAGAAATTACTGTTTGACGCCCGTTATCAGGAAGAAAACGCCAGAGACCATGAATCAATTCTTAATTACTAGAATGAGAAGCGCAAATTTTTACGTATTTATACAATTACCCGAGGAATACGGTATTTATTTAAAGGCAGCACTCACAGAAAATTCCGTACCTGAGGTTCTGATCGTTATGGAATCTAATCGGATGTCTCAATAATCCTCCGAGGATAGTAGAACGGAAGAGTAACGATATGAGTAGTTGGGTGTGCAAGATTCTGGATCAACAGGATCAGCCTGGGCTCGTCGATCGAGTTGTGGTGGCAGCGGACAGTTGCTGCCAGCTGATTTGGTGGGCAGAAATATCTTTTATTTTTTGTTATCACTGAGCTACTTTTTGGTCCTTTCCTCTCTTGCGCAACGAATTTCTCTTCTGTTTAATTTTTGTGAAATGCGCTCGTTTAGTAACTTCTCCCCTGTGTCATATCTTTGATTTTTTTTCATGGTTTTGTGATCGTCTTAGAATTCTCTGGTGATTCCGCGACTCGCTGATTGACCAAGCAATGATTTTTATAATTTGGCTTCTCATAGTTACGGGCACGCTGCAAAACAGAGCCAAAATCCGATTTCGCCAACAAAGCAATTGACAAAAAGGTGGTGACATCGAATTTTTCGGATTGGTTCACATCAAACAGGTCGCGCAACTCGACCTAATCTGCTTGCTGAAGACGAGCGAGAGGTTCCTGAGAAAGGGGATTCCGAAGGTTCCGACTGTTTTCAGCACCACAACAGTCATCAGCAAAAGCGGTTACCCCCGAACTGTGCCGAAATTTCAAGATCGAAAATTTCGGTGGCCGCTGGCTATGGCTGCCTAAGATTAGACGGGAGGGCGGGGGGAGATTGGGGCATAAGCGTTCAAACCAGATGAGCCTCTTAAATGTATAGGTCCAGTGACACTCTGTGCACGCCCCACAGTCCTTGCATAGTACTGTGGCAACTGCCAGTAGAACGTGGCAATGATTACATTTCACTATTCAGTGCGACATTGTTTGTGGTGTTACATCATAGAACATGAAAAAAATAACAAGAAGCTTTATTGCCGATTAACTCGCACGAAAACATCTTCGAAAAGCGTAACCTCAACTTGACCGAGAAATAGCTTCGTGATCCAAATCTTGAGAGTGGAAATTGAGAGTGTCTTGAGCGAAACCGATGATCTCCACAGATCCAAACGGATGCTGATTTGTGGTCTGATCCTCCAGCCTCTCATCTGACTTTGTATATTTCGCAGCAGTTCCAGTAACGCGTGCAGAAGGCTTCGAATTTTAATATCGTAGACCTGACGGCTTCACCAAACACATGAACCAGCAATTAATTCTACACCCAATCACTCAGCAGGTAACGCAGCATGGAGTCCTGTGTGGTTAAGTGAATGCGCGCGAAGCATATTATAACAGATTATTATTACAATTATTATTATCTTTTTAATTATCACTTATTAATATTATTATTTGACGAAACCCAGTGAATAATAACACACTGGAGACGGGAACATTCATCTTCGAAGTCAGTTCTTGAACCAAATATTTCTTACCGAACAAAATCGAATATTTTTTCCAGAAAACCCATTAGGATTCATCTGAAAAAAAAAAACATCATTACTGACATTTCCAAGGCTAATCGAAGTGAGACGAGGTGCTAGTACTGTGTACCTCCTACATCCATGAAGTTCACCTTGTTTTGGTTTATATAAGTGGCTCAGCCGGAACTAGATTTCTTGACTAGACGGCTGAAGAAAGGTACTTTGAACAATGAATGGGTCGCACAAATGCCCTTGAAGTGCGCTCACAACCACCAATCCTGCAAAATGTATTTCTCTTCAGCCTCAGGACTCCTATTTGGATATAGTTCTTTGCATCAGTAGACAAGGAACTATGCATGCCTTGCACATTTCCGTGGACAATTTCAGAGTTTTTCACATGAGATCTCCTACGTGAGATCTGTTTTAGAGAGCTCCCGAGGGTATTACGCGACAAAAACATCTCGCTTTCACGGAAGTACCTAATGACGATTTTTGATCACTTCATTAGGCCTTTATATAGAGAAATTACGATACAGTACATGTGTAGATTAAATAACTGTGCTGCAGGAAGGTGACCAACCTCGACATATCATTGTAACCCATTCTAATATGATCCAATCAAAAGACGTTCACAGAGGTGTTGCCACTGTATTTCAAATACGCTACTCTTGGTTTTTTTCCTGTCATTGAAGGTAACCCATCGAATGTTCGATTGTCTCGCCATGGAGATCTGTGTATTTTTTGCTCGACGTTCCTCAGAGTATACGGACTTCTGTTACTGGTGATCACCATATTTTTTGTCTTCAAACGCATTGTAATAAAAATAGTTTGTCATACCATCTGTAGGAGTTCTTGGGTGAATGTCGCAAAATCGAACTCGGTGTGCCGACCCACAAGTCAATGCAAGGTGTTTGCAGTCGTTATTCTTCATGTTTTTAGAG
The DNA here is from genome assembly GCA_000688135.1 of Ancylostoma ceylanicum. Lineage (NCBI taxonomy): Eukaryota > Metazoa > Nematoda > Chromadorea > Rhabditida > Ancylostomatidae > Ancylostoma > Ancylostoma ceylanicum. The sequence continues at coordinate 312,623 of JARK01001337.1, read as the reverse complement.
AATCATTTTTTCAGATATGAGATCAATGAAACATTTTTGGATGTCATGTATAGAAATTATGAACGTTTTAGAAAATGAGCAGGGCGGAGACAATTATCTTTCCCAGGAAGCTTGCATTTCTAGGATAATTGTTGCAGTTAGTTTATAAGAATCAGTTCTGTTCCAACGAAAACTGGTCTGCTGCATACAGTTTTTGCTGTGTGCTGCTTTTTCTTGGAAGACTACGTATTTGCTGAATTGATGAATAATGGATCATTCCTTTCCTCAGACATTCTCAGTCAATTGAGAATTGAGATTGTGGATCGGTCGCTCATCGTTGACGTTCTTCGTATACGGTACTACATATTGTTTCGTTCAGAAAATCTGCACAAATGCTTGAAAGCAAAAAAAAATGATAGATACTGAAAACTGTGCACGAGAATTGGCCTCGTTCCGATTATTTTCTGGTTAAACAGCAGAGTAGACGAGTCAACTGTAGACGGAGACGTACCAAAATTGACTTGTTTTTGCTTGCTTCGACTATAGTGGGAATTATGCTTACCTTGCTGAGATTTCAGAAATGTGATATTCACCCAGGAATAGAGTGGGAAGGAAGCGGCAGTAGTGTACATCTGCAACTGTGAGATGCGTCTTCGTTCTGCATTCTGTTTCTCTCGCTTTTCCCGCTTTTCGTTTTCTTCATTTCGTTCCTTATTGTCTAGTCTGTTGCCCGAATTGATAGTAAGTAGAAACAAAAATGGCTAACGCTTCCAAAATGAACATCCTCCTTTTGAAAAACATTTCTAACTTTCTACTGAGAAGCATGAAGACTCAGCTGAAGAGACTTCAATGAGAAATGGTCGTTTTATAAATGCGCTCATTCACACAGCACTTAACAATTCCCAGTGATGAAAAGTGTTGTAGTACGAGGTGATCGCCTAAGTAAACCTCTTCTGACGTTTATTGCAACTATTAAGAAATCTTCAGTAATGTTCTGCCACAGATACATAGTAGTCTTGTGAACTAAAAATGAAGAGGAAGCGTTGCCTGCACAAATTTGAGCGTATTCATCATTCTCCTCGTTTATCTGGAGGGTAGCACCCACGGAAATTTTCCGCCATGAGAATCTGGCGCATTTCGGGGTAATCACATGCACTGATCACTGCTGCAATGCTAGAGACCGTCGAAACCTTCGAAATCCCCTTTTTCTGGAACCTCCCTACTAAATACTCTTAGGGAGGTTGGGCCGAGTTGCGCGACCTGTTCGACGTGGACGATCCAAACAAGTCGATACCACCGCCTTTTTGGTCAGCTATTTGTCGGCGAAATCGGTTTTTGACACTGTTTTGCAGCACTCCTGAGGATGACGAAAGAAACCAAGTATCACGAAAGTGGATATGACCAATCCAGATGTCGCAGGAAAACCAACCACTTTTAAATTGATTCCAGGACCACGAAAATATTCGAAAATAGAAAATGGAAATGATCTGCACAAGTATATTACTATACGTGTAGTTTTTTTTAAGAGGAAGCAGAAAATTATGCTCAGCAATGCAGGAAAGGGGAACTAAGGACCAGAACGTGGCTTAATAACACAATGCGTTTCATGATTAGGACACCTCTCCCCCCTGCCCAGAATTTCCCACTCCCGGGTTTTTCTCCGGTCATGGAATTTTCTCTGTAGGACCATTGTGGTCAGCACCTAAAATAACCATGGTGCCCAATTTTTGAGCTCACCGCAGTAACTCTGGTTTTCTAGAACTTTATTTTTCTCTTTTCGTACACTTCGCGGTCACGACACACCTTCAGATTCCAACAAGTTTGCTTCTGCGCAATCAAATTTGCGAAGTTTTGATAATTTATGGAGCACCTATGGACCACACTGATTCCATACAGATTGTTGCCTCTGTTTCCTATAGAGATTCTGAGGACGTCTGCGTCGATAGACATCGCACATGCACGACTGCTCATCTCAATTTCTCAGCTGCACATTGCTGACGGAAGTACCCTCAAAATTGGCTGACAAGGGCCCACTGTTATCCTCCTCTAAAAATACAGTCAGCACTTGTCACAGGCTATTCTAGTGGCTTTGCTAGTTTGCGATCCAAGTGGGCAACCCTCGTCCAACATCGAGGGTCTCCCACATTCTCCTACTAAAACCTGCGGATCGATAGCTCAAAATAGAGGAAATTAGGAGCCTCCTGAGGTCCGACGCTGCCAAACCGAACGCCGTCCTCTGCTTACTCAAGTGTCTGCGCTTCAAAATAGACAGTAACTAAAGAAATGTAGAGGACAAGATGTCACAGTTGATAAGGCTCACAGTTGAGAAAGTGACCAGATCCTGTTCCAAGCACTGTGATTCGTCATGATTGAAGTTGATATATACCAGACTTCATAATTATGGTGAACGGAGGAGTTATCACTGACAGAGTCCACGATGAACCCACATTAGAACACAACGATAGATCCTTTTCTGTTTACTTTTATTCGAATACCAGCACATCTTACATTGTGACCTCACCAATATTTCAAATAAATGTGCTTACTGATATTCGTACTAATCTGTATTACTTGTATTGTACGCGTAACATTGGTCCGCTTCGAAATATGAACAATAAACAATGAACATTCTCTTATCCAGGGTTATTCCTGACGCGACCACCTACGTCACAGTTGCAGCCTAACACGCTGCCAATTCGTAATCATTGATATAATTGAGTCAGCTCATATAACGCGGAAAGCAACAATCTAGGTGTAGCAGTCATACATACATATATAGTCTTGCTGGCGGCTACAAAGGGTTCCGCATGTCTCGTCACAGGGAGCACATGAGGCATAGCGAGTGTCGAAATGTCTACCTTGATTGTCATCATTGTTCATAAAGGATAAACCTGTCAGTAACGCTTGCAATACTTGGAAAACGAGAGTGCGTAGGTAAGTGCTAACATCTTAAGCAAAAAAACAGCAAGGGCAGTGTAGAAACTACGTAAAAGAAAGAAGGAAATGGCTGGATCCTCCTACGTAAACGCAAGATCTTCTACTGATGTCACTGTCGGAGGTCTGGTGCGAGGTTTGGGAAGAGGAGGGGGAGAGGGACTTTATCTACTATAAATAGGTTCGAGGAGTCTGGGCCCTTGAAGGATCTTCGTTCTGTTTATTGATTTGTCCAGTTATTGCATTATACCTAACAAAAACTCAATCTTCTCTTAGATGAGGCGAACTATGAGGCTACATGTCAAATTACCGGTTATAGAAGATGAGGCAGGAAGTCGCTACGTTCATGACCATGAGAAAGCTTGTGCGTCAGCTAAAATTTTCGCTTTGCCTTTTCGCCTAGCAATCAGTCACTCTCTAGGAACACCTCCGATCACTTACAATCTTCCAAATCTCTTAGTGAAATCATGATCTTTTCTGAAGATATGTCACTTGTTTTGAAGAATCTAAAGTGTTTTTAGTCTGAAGAAAGTGTGCCGCATCACTATGCAAACCTTTAACTATGATATTTGATACTCCTCTTCTGTATGGCGAAGTTCCATCACTCTGGAAGGAGGCTATTGTAACGGCTGTTTCAAAAATTGTTAATTCTTATCTTGTGTCCACATATCGACCAATTAACATTAGGCCTACTCTCGTTTAAGCCTTAGAGAAAATTAAAGGATAAAAGGATAAAGTGGTCGGCGTTGATCAATCCCGTCACGTGGGATGCGCCACGCATTCGACTTCATCTGAACATCGTAGAGGCGTTGAATGCGTATGTGCCCTATACAGTGACTTGCGGGGGGCATCCGATGAATCAAATCAGTGGCTTCATCCCCCCAGACTCCTCTGGTACCAATTTACCGACCCCGGAGGGATGGATGGCTTGGTTGGCCACGGGCGCGGGGTCGAACCATCGACCGTGTGCGTGCGTAGCGAGCCTCTTACCACTGCGCCACACGCGCCCTAGAGAAAATTATCCGGAATAAGTTAGTTTCCTGGTTAACTACAAAGAGATTTATTCCCCTCAAACAACACGTGTTTACTACCGGTGCATCGACTGCAACTCAATTGGTGGATTGTATTAGTAAGGCTATGAATAAGGGCTATTTTGTTGATGTTATTTGTTTCAATTTCTCAAAAGCATTTGATAAAGTTGATCATTTGAAACTACTTTCCAAACTCAAAAACTGAGAAAGTGAAGGACAACTGGATTTAATCCTGCCTTCATGATAGAAACATGTGTGTGATAGTGGGAAACTATATCTCAGACCGTTATAATTGTACTAGCTGTGTCACATAAGATGGTGTTCTGCCACCACTTCTATTTCTTGTCGATGCTCATAATCTACCGGCTAGAATGATGACACAAACTTCAATAAGTTCGGTTGTTTGCTGACGATGTCAAAGTATATGGATCTATAATGATAAAAATCGGGCTGAAGTCTACCAAGCGTTAAACCGGTCCATATCGAATATGTTGGACCAGTCCTTAACTTGGGAGATTACACTCAATCTCAACGAAACACCACTAATTCATTTAGGTAACAGCCCCATTATGCAATACAGCATCAATGACTTCATACTTTGTATTTCGACTGAAGTATGTACGTGATTTTGGTATATATCTTGATACGAGTCCGAAAATCGATAACCATGTGAACATCATTGTACGAAAAGCCTTTTCTGACTTGTTTACAATCATGAATACCTGATGTAGTGATGCTTCTACATTAATTACTCTCTACAAAGCATACGTGATTTCAATTCTAGAGTATGGATCCCAAGCACGAAACCCATATACAAAAAGTGAACAAGCCAAAATAGAAAAAGTACAACAAACTTTTACGCGGATATCGATGAACAGATGCATTCCAAGTTACCGATATCCACAGTCCATGCCCGGTTATAGTGAAAGACCCAAATTTTTCAAGCTCCGCACCTCACCATATCGACGCGTATTTGACGACATTGTCTTCTGCTTCGAAGTTCTGGAAGGTGAAGGAAGATTAAAGGCCAGTAAATACTAAATCTCTGAACCGAGTAGAGGTTGCACAAGTACGGTATCCACACGATGGTAGATACACAGCTCTTCCGAGGAGCTAAATTGTTACAAATGCTACGGAATAGGATTTTTGTAGCACATAGTATCTCAACATTCAAGAAGAGACCGAGGAAGATCAAATTACTGTCAATTTTTTGCATTTTTCGGAGTTCAAACACTAATGAAAGAGAAACGAGAAACATGTTCAACAAATTTGACAACTGAAGCTTGAACTCTAATGTTCTACTGGGGGTTTCGGGATGAAGCTCTATCGTCGTCTGTATGGTGATTCTAGAAAAGGATTAGTTGCTTGCTACTCAACCTGCCGGTTCCACAAGGGTGACCAGTACTCGTGTGTCGAAGGTCCGGCAGGTTCCCATAACCCCTGATGTGACGCTAAGGACATCATAGCCGGCTGGTGCGGGTGGATATCTACTGTTCAATTTCTTTTTTTTTTACTTTTCATTACGTTCACTGTGTTTTTCTTACTTCTGATATACAGCAAGTTCATGTAACGTATAACTAAACAAATAAATAAATATCACTAGACAGAACCAATAGTTACACTGAAAGAAATATGAAGACCGCTGATGAGTAATAGTTCGTGAGAAAGCGTTGAAGTCTTCAAACTGTGGCATACCTCTAGGGAGATTTGACGGCAACCAGCGCAACTACGAGCGGCGGCTAGCTGATCAAGACCCCAAACTCTTGCAAAAAACTCAATCTCTTGCATAAATTTGAGAAAGTCAGAAAGAGGCCGTATAAAAACGTGGGGGGGGGGGTATGAAAACGTCAGCAAATAGGACATATAAAGAATGTGGATAGAATCTACAGCTAATACATAGAAAAATTTGTAGCCGAATAGTGAAACTACGAGATATACGATGAGTCAAAAAGAAAAGATAGAATAGGACCAGAAATGAATAAGAAAAAAATGTAACAAAGGAATGTGTTTGGTGGCTGCTTCTTCGGTTATTCGTAGAGAGATTCGCTCAAAAACACTTATGCAGTGGATTTTCTGTCATTCCCGTACTGATCGTACTTCTGTTAAAGATGCGTGTTGAGACCGATAGAATAAACATTTTTCAATACTATACCTTTTTCAACAACATGCTAGAGAGGTTACTCATCGACTGTATCAGCTTCACTGAGCTTACCCATTTTTTCGGTGCCTGAACTTGTCAGGGATTCAGGTGGTTACACAAATATTGTTCAATCATTTCTAAGGCATAACTAAAACTTGAACGTTCAGGATATTCCCAACACTGAGTATTTCCCACAAGTTGATTAAGATGATTGGCGTTCTGCGCTCTCGGAACTGGAATTAGGTAATGAGCTCTTTGCCGAAGAGCATAGAAATAAGCAGCGACACCAAGGGACCAGTAGCGGGCAAAGGCTGAACATTACCAGATCTGTGCATTAGGGCAAAGAGACTGACAAAAAGGAATCTAAGCATTTATATAGTTCTTCGTCACCTCAAAAAGTTTTGATCCTGACCATCCTCGTGAAATAGGCGACCACACTACTGGTACTAAACATGTTCTCGATTTGAGGTCTCTCATCAATCGAGTGCATCTCTGAAGGTACAATTGAGCAGGATCCTCTAGTGATGTAGAGTCGGTGAAGATATTTGGTTGCTATGTCACTTCTTAAGCGGTCGAAGCGCTTCAAAATGGCTGCCGCATTGGTGATACACGAGGAGGATTAATTCAGAATTGATACGACTATGGAACATTTCCTTCCACTCCTTGTTCGAAAAATGAATGGAAAATCCTCAAAAGGTGAGCTTTTTTGTAATCTTTCTTGAATGATTTTCCTTAGTGCGGTCTAACGGAATAGATTTTGAAAAGCAGAGTTCTTATGCTCAGAAAAAGCGAGGAAACTGGAATGTTTTGGGAAGGTTTACACTAGCGGCCGTGTAATCTCAAAAATTTCCGAGAATGCGCGAGAAATCGTACCCTCTGCGAGATTTCTCTATAACTTGGTTGAAAGTGGTCTTTCTTGGAAACTAAGCATACCACGGTGTTCCACGAGCCGTTCTCTACTTATCTGCTTCATCTGCACCAGATATGCCCCGATAATAACACACTCGGATTTCGCAACTTCTCACCCAGGTAAACCACCTGGTGTATGTGATTGGGCGGTCTGAGGTGATCAGGGTAAGGCAATTGGGTTCAGCTGATTTGGACGTTTTCCCAAAAATGCCCAGTCTAATTTTTTTCCTGTCCCTTTAACTGGAGTTTCGGTGATTTCATCGCAGGCACTGGTCATATGACCGGTGATCGATGACCAAAAGCAGCATACCGTGGAGGTACCCATTCTGTGTTGGAATCTGAGAATGGGCGTGGCCTCTCCTTGGTACTGCGGGCAGTACTGTGCTCGGTTTCTATTACAACCCCCATTCAAAATTTTCGTACTTAGCCTAAATTTCAATATAATGTATTGGATCTGCAAATATGGTAGTATGCAAAATTTCGGCCGGATCGGTTCATTTTGGACCGAGTTATATTGAGCGCAGTTGCCAGTACTGCCAAGTACGTGTCGATCCCTTGAAAGTTGATGAATCGAGCTAAAATTTCGTGCACCGGTGTGGGGCTGGGAGCAGCGTGCGTGCACAATTTCATACGGTTTACTTGGTGGTTTACTTTGAGCCAAGCTATGGTCATTTTATGTACAGGTCCTGCAAAGTACTGCAGAAGATGAGGAGATGGCGCTGCGGGACCTGCACCATCGGATTCAGCATAGCCGAGTCACCCCGATTCGATACTTTCGGCGCGTTAGACACGCGTATTCTCTCATCGCGTATCATCTGGCTGCCATAAACATCATAGTAGCCTATTTTTCAAAAAAGGGGCACAAGTGATTTATGTAAAGGTTGAAAAACAAATACCGTGACGTCAAATAGGCCAAACTCAAGGGCCTAGCAAAATCGCGATAAAAAAGTGAATGACATCACACCTGGTTGCACAAAACCTGGCTCTTTGTCAGTACAAATGTGCGCAGAAACAGTGTCGGATTTCAACGCTTGCCCACTTAAGGCCACAAACAGACAAATTGTGTTAATGACAGCCGAGGGTAACATTTGGAATGCGAAACGACAGCAGTTTGAAAAAGTGTTGTTCTGTTTTGACTCAGATGCACAGAAAACAGTAGTTGAGGAGAAACTTGGGGGAAAATTTGGTCTTCCAGAACGAAGTACTCAAATTTGCACAATATCAGGGAGTGGTGGACACTTAGAAACGTTCGATAGCCACATTATTTCTCTCAAAATTGGGACGGCATCTGGAGAAGACGTCGAAATGATCGTGGAAACACGACCCGTAATTACACTACTTACTACAGTATTGAACTACTGGATTCCCATCTGCGGGACAATCAGAATGACGCCGCCTGGCTAAAGGACCATGAAATTCACTTGGCAAATACAAGGATACGTGAAGAGCATCAAATTCCACGTTTTTCAGTAGGTCTGGACTATTAACATGACCTAGTTGTCCATGTAACTAAAACCCCATCTGGTTCACACGTAGCCAAAACGGTTTCCGGCTCAACAATTCATGGTAGTGGCTTGACCAAGGTAGGCCAGGTTGAATCTGTCAATTATAATCTGACAACTGTGTGGGAGAACACCGAGTATCTCGCGCCCCAAGAAAGTTCTGAGCTCGGTGAATCACGAACACCATCAAAGGAGCGCCGGAAAGGCGGAAAATCCTTCCCGATGAGCACACAAAAGAAGTTGTCCACGCCTATGGTCTCACAACTTCCTCACTGCGACAGATGTTGCAAAACACCACTTCGTAACCATGAGAAGTTTACAATTACTGCAACAGCAGCCATCAGCCGTCAACCCTGACCGCCCATTCCCGCACTCCACGTCAAGCCACCGCCCAAGCCGTCAAGCCATCATCGCATCCCTCGTCATCGAGCTGTACTTCTCCCTCCACACTACGAACTCAACCCTCCATGGTCAAAAAGAATGCCAAGTCTTGTGACCATTATAATAAACATTCTTGTCGCCCGCTGCAGTATCATCAACGAGTCGATGATCATCATAATATTCATGTTCACCGCTGATGTTGTACCTCCTGTGGAGGGGCGGGGCTGACCCATTTCACGCTAGAGGCAATATCTCCTAGTCAGCATGCTGTTGTAAGCCTAACGAGGCGCAAATTACTCATTATTCTCTGGCTGCGTTCTCTCTGCACAGTATGATGAAAATACGTATACCACTGAACCACCATATTCATTGCACATACGGACAACACAAAGTCCAAGGGTCTAGGGCGCCACCATCCACCATAAGTCGCCACATGACCGAAGAAGGGACTGCCGCCTAGTGGACATCTACTCTAGAAGAAGCTTCGAAGCCTCTTGGAGCTCTGATACGAACTGGAATGCCACACCATTCAAACATTGAGCTCTCGACATAGCTTTAAATTGAATTGGTTCTCAGAAGCGTTTTTCTTAGAATAGTTTGTGAACATTTTCGACTTGTCGGCAAACATTGCAAGGCGAACATTGCACCTTATTAGGCAAGCACGTAGCAAGTTAAAGGCAGCACCCACGGAAATTTTTGTGTTGGAGATTTCGCTGAATTTCAACGTTTTCAGGGACGATGAACTATAGGCAGTGATGAAACAGCGTGAAACACGGCGGAAGACGGGAAATGAAGGCGCTGTTTCCCATGCGTCCACAGCGCGGACGAGTTTTCCGCTGAGTGTATACGCGCGTATCGTCACGAATTCTTGTGGATGGTGCGAATTCTATATCCTACACTGTACAATATTCCGTATACAACATGATAAATTAGGCTAAACAACTCGTAGCATGCCAAATCAATAGCGTTAACTGGCGTGGCGGATACCAAATGGCCACGTTCGGCTCTGTGTCCACGGCAGTATCTCCGCAGATAAGCCGCTTTTTTCTGTGTTCAAGTTACCATTGTGATTGTCTGGCAGCCGACCACACAGAGAACGAATCACCTCGAAAGTGAGGATTTCCGTGGGTGCTGCCTTTAAATAGATATACCATAAAAAGCAGTGGTTCGAGAACACTTCCTAGTGGTACCGCGTTGGTTACTCCTTATTTTGATGAGAGACCGCTATTTGGTTTAAAACAGAATTTCCCACCAGCTTAAAACAAATTGTTGATTTGGAAGGACGAAGTTAGATTCCGAAAATTCTTCCAGTTGTGCTTTTACGCATTTCTCCATCAGTTCTGCAACAGTGCTTAATTTAGAAATCGGTCGAAAATTAATGGTATCAAAGGTGAAGATGTTTTGTTTATTGGTGTAACAATGGATCTCTTGCATTGTTTGGGGATAGAAGCCAATCACAGGGAATAATTGAGAATATGAGCGAAAGGGAAGATCATCGTCAGTCCTTCATCACACTCTTGGAAAACAATCTGGGGAATAGCATCAAACGTAAATGACTGGAAATCTCTCAGGCTCCTGAATAATTTTACTACTTGTTTAGGCACACTATAAGGAAAGAGGTAAGCGTTGTTTTTAGGGCAATTTATATCAGATGCGACTATCAGTCGCACGCATCCATTTGCGAAAGATTTTCGATGAAGACCGGTCAACGTGGCAAGAAATTCTCGATGAAAAGAACGCGCGGCCGTCACGAGGCCGCAAGCGCGTGCGACTGCTATGCGACAGCGATGCGACTAGTCCCTATTCTTCATCATATAGACGCACGCGCGTCAGTCGCACGCATCCAGTATAAATTGCCCTCTTGTGGAATAATTCAAAATTGGATGCTCATCATAATCTTCAGTGAAAACTGAGAGGTAGTACTTTGCAATCGATTCATTCTTCTTCTCATTAGTATCAATCACATCTTCAAACTAGTCAAAGTAGTCAGGGAAGCAGCTGTGCTTACATTCCAACATTTTCTTTTCAAAAACTTGCAAAAATGAACGGTGCCATTGAATTTCTGCTCTCAATAAGTTTTCCCTGTTTCTTCTCCATGATTGCGAATCAACTTAATCAACTTCTGGTTATACTACTCTATTACTCCACTGCGATGTGATCGTTCAAAAAGAAAGTTTCTGTAGGTGAGAAGTCTCCGTATATGCTGAGGCTATGAGAGGGAACGAAGCCCAATATATCGGTACGCTTTTCTGAAGGAATTAATTATCACCTTGCAAAACCGGTAATACTACTCATCAATATTCAAGAATCCATCGAAAATTTTAGAATGTCTTCATTTGTTTATAATCTGCATTGAAAAAGTTAAAAGAAGCAGGGGTGCGTGACATCTTGAACAGCAGTGTACCACATTTTCCTGAATATAGGGCATATCTGGGTCACTGCCACAGACTCAGTTGCCCTACTTTCTCTGACTGCTCCGCTAATTACTGTTGTACAGCCAAGAGGTCAGCACTACAGCTAGTGCCCCTTCCAGGATTTTCGTCCACATTTGAGAAGGTAAAAAGATCAGGTATTATTAACAAGTATAAATACTGTCTTATTCAATTCATATCCTAACAGAGATAACGATAATTAACATTACAAATGCCAAATTATCCTTTGTTATCTTATCTCGAACGCGGACGAAATTATTGCATTAGAAGGAACCGTTGCTTTTCTGACGAGCTCTTGGCTGCCCCACTGTAATTATGGGGCAGGCAGAGAAAGCAGGGCAATCGAATCTGGAGCATTGACCCAGCTATGCCCCATATTCAGGAGAATGTAGGCCACTGCTGTTCAAGATGTCCGCCTCCCAAGAAGCAGTTGTTTAGCATAAAATGTAAATTCAGCTGAGATGGTGAAAGTGATCATGAAATGGTCTGAATACCCCAGTGGAGAGTTCACGGCAACATCAGTAATGATATGTGGGGGAACGGTAAGAATGAGGTCTAAAATGTTGGAGCCACATGCCTGTTACAATACATGTCGTGATAGCTGATGCATTTATTTCTTTATTTATTTTAATACGTCTAATGACGTGCTAAAACGAAGAACAAAGAAAAAAAGTAGGACAATAAAATCCAATAGCGATTAGAAGAGAACAAGCTAGACATACAAAGGAACTGAATAAACTGAATACTGCAAACTTCTAGCTAGCTGGTTCAACAAATGGTCAAAGAATTGCAAATTGCACCCTCGAATGTAATATGAACCGATCCTTTGTCGATGCCTACCAAGCAAGGCATGATGTTTAGAGAGGGTCCAATATCTTGACAGGGAGTTCGTGTGAACCAGATGGGGTTTTAGTTACATAACTGACAACTAGGTCATGCTAATAGTCCAGACCTACTGAAATGAGTGGAATTTGATGCTCTCCACGTATCCTTGTTTTGTTTTTGCCAAGTAAATTTCATGGTTATTTAGGAAGGCGGCGTCATTCTGATTGTCTCACAGATGGGAATCCAGTAGTTCAATACTGTAGTAAGTAGTGTAATTACTGGTCGTGTTTCCACGATCATTTCGAGGTCTTCTTCAAAGGCCGTCCCAATTTTGAGAGAAATAATGTGGCTATCGAACGTTTCTAAGTGTCCACCACTCCCTGATATTGTGGAAATTTGAGTACTTCGTTCTGGAAGACCAAATTGTTCCTCAACTTTCTCCTCAACTACTGTTTTCTGTGCATCTGAGTCAAACCAGAACAACAGTTCTTCAAACTGCTGCCGTTTCGCATTCCAAGTGTTGCCCTCGGCTGTCATTAACACAGTTTGTCTGTTTGTGGCCTTAATGAGCAAGCGTTGAAATCCGGCACTGTTTCTGCGCACATTTGTACTGACAAAGAGCCAGGTTTTGTGCAACCAGGTTGGATTTCATTCACCCTTTGATCGCGATTTTGCTAGTCCCTTGAGTTTGGCCTATTTGACGCTATGGTACTTGCTCTTCGACCTTTACATAGATCACTCGTGCCCCTTTTTTGAAGCATAGGCTACTATGATGTTTATGGAAGCCAGATGAGCAGTCTTGCTCACGGCAAACAAAGCTGTTGTGGTTTGGTGAGAAACACTCCCAACAGCGACTTTGTTTCTTGAGGGTCTTCCGCGCATGTTTTGATTGCTGACCATTTGGCATAGCATCGGTAAGTGATTGCCCTCGTGGGAAAATACGCATCCTTTACCGTAATTGAGTCCATAAATGGCGCGCTTCTTTTCGATTGCATGACCTCGCCCTTGTTTTTCTGGAGTGATCCGTTTACAACGTTTGCTTTAGCGCCAATCTCTTTTTCGGGAAGCGCCATCGGGTCACCGCTGTTTTGACTTGAAAGTGGCGTCTGTGAAACTGTCGGTAATGACAATTGGTTCCACTTTTGTTCTGCGATATCAACACTATTTTGAACGATTTCTGGATCGCTTTTGGTTTGAGCACCTACTTTATGTGCCTCAGGTTCCGGATATTCAAGGCGAATCTTCATATTTCCTTGAATCTTGTCGGGTTCGTTAAGTTCCCGCGGTCAAAATAACCATAAGATCGTCCGCCTTAGCTGTAGTTGCATGTGGCTGTGATTCCTCTACCATCTTCTGCATTGCTATCATGTTCCCTATCTTACCTGACGCATGTAAGCAATTTCCGCACTCATCTTGCATCTCTCTGTGCAGTTTTTGGAGGTCTTCTTTGGCCTCCTTAATTTGCCTTAGGCTACTTTGCAGTAATGCAATAGTTGTACGACTGCTTTTGTAGCTCTCGTCGTTTATTACTGCATATTCAACTTTTTTGTATACTCTTTATTAGGTCACTAATGTTCTTAGCGACCTCACCCTCAGAATGATTGACATTATGTGAAGAAGTAGTGCCATGATTTCTCTGGATTCCTCGTGCAACTTTTCTTGAAAAAGTCCTAAAAAATGCAGGTGTTGGCACTGTGATTCACTCGATAGGCGCTATCAGCTCTCACAATTGAGCAGGGAAGAATCGATATCGATACTGGATCCTTGATTGGACCGGTGGTTTAAGGCAGTTGAGCTCCTAGGTTAGGCTTGGCTAGCCTTGTGTGCAGTTGCGTGTCAGCAAGGCACTAGTCAATTTAGAGAAGTTCCCCCAAGGTTAGGTTTAGGTGCTAAATTAGGCACTACTAACCTCTTACGGCTGTGGGTAGGCCGTGATAATGCTCAACTATGGGCTTTGCTTTGACGCGAAAGGAATGGCTTTATCGTAGCCGATGCACCAGAAAATGTCGCGATTTTTGGCGGATGGTGGCACCTCAGACTCTTGAACTTTGTGTTGTCCGAATGTGCAATGGACATGGTGGTTCAGTGGTATACCTTTGTCATACTGACACAGAGAACGAGCAGCGAGAGAATAATGAGTGATGTGCGCCTCGTCAGGCTTACAGCAGTATCCTGACTAGTGAGTATTATCTCTAGCATGGAACGGGTCAGCTCCGCCTCCTCCATAGGAGGCACAACATCAGCGGTGAATATGAATAATATGAGGATAATCGATTCGTCGATGATAGGTCAGGTGTTCAAGCTGTGTTCCAGCTAGTCCACACTAGCGATGGTAGTAGTTTTGCGCGATCAGCACCTTAGCAATTATTAGTGACCTTCTCCCACAAACTCATTAGCTGGATGTTAATAATGTTCTTTGCATGCTGACTTCATGGAAAGCTACTGGCATATCTGCCTTCGGTGTGTTTGAGAACCCCAGCTCTCCCCCTTTCCTGAGCAGAAGAGAACATCGACATTCTTTTCCAGTGTGCTCATCGCATCTATGTTCGGCGCATCGGGAATGTCTTCACCGACTCCCGAGAAAAGAGCGGAAGTCACCAGAATCGTCAAATCAGTTATTACTTTTGTGCAAAACGCTCGTCATATTTGTATTCAGTATATTGGAGAACCCTAGCAGAGCAAGTGCTCACTCACCCATGAGTAGAGGTGGATATTTGAAAAAAACACTAAATCAACGTTCTGTTCATAATGGTTGCCACATTTGTGCGCAGAAATTTGGAAAAATCCAGGAGACATTTCCCCACTGCCTCTGAGCAAAAGTGATGGAGAGTCGATTAAAACAATAAATTAAATGAGCCAATCGATGGCTTCGAGTACAAGGTGACCAATCATTCCCGCCAGACCATGGAGCGTCTACATTATATGTGTACATTCCAAAGTATTCGAACATATGATAAAATGCACCTATACAAGTGTTTACTTTTTTTGAACTAGAAGTTCTAACAAATATTTGAATAGATAAATCTTGAATATGCGAAAGAAATGGCACACTTTTTTTCAAAACCAAATGATTTGATTGGAACGTAGTTTGACATCTAGGTGTAGTTACACTCTCGTACAGCGAAGCATGCTCTTTCATTCTATACAGATAACTGATGTCGCCAAGGGCTAGAAACCACGAAATCCCCTTACATGAAGACTGGTAAGGGCCCAGATTTTTCGGCGGTCAGCCCACAAGAGACCGGTGATGTTGTGGAAAGATGCGCAGACGACAGAAGGCTCAGCGATTAAAGAAATGAGGTGAAGTCAGATCTCTGCGGAACCCGCCCAGATCCTCGCGAAACCCGCATCTTTGGTATCCATGCACATTGGATGGCTCATATCTCCGCTGGTGGTCTCACAGCCAACGGGTGAAAGAGTGATTACAGTTTTCACCCTGTGCAATATACGGAACAGAATGACACCCCAGCAACTCATTCACACCATAGGACGCCCTGTAGTAGAATCGTCGGCAGCAGCGCGTTCTTCCGCGCTGGCCCCCGTCGCCAGCAGAGCGTTCGTCTACGCTCGCCACGTTGGTCCGTGGGCAGCAGCGCGTTCGTCCGCGCAGTCCACCATGAGCAGCTGCGTGGTTCTGCGTGAAAACACCATGGTACGAGTCCAGTATTGTAGTATGGGACCACCTTGTCTTAGTACGGAAAAAACACCAGGACACAGGTCAGGCGATAGAGGAGGGGTTCGCAGTGGCCCAATAGTGCGGAAAACGAATGCGGAAAACGAAAGAATACGGACCGACGTGGGTTCGCCTCGTCCCAGTACTGAGGAAAACGCGAGGGTAAGGTTCGCCTTGGCCAACCAGTGGTGAAAAAGCTAAGATGCGGGTCCATCTTAGCCAAGCAGTGGAGAAAATGTCAAGAGACAGGTTCGCCGATGGAGTATTTGTCCGCCGTGTCCCAATAGTGCGGAAAACGACAGAATACGATCGATGACGGAGCATGGGTTTGCCTCACCAGTATTGAGGAAAACGCCAGAATAGGGTCCGCCTTGGCCAAGCAGTGAGGAGAACTCCAGGACACCGGTACGCCTCGGCCAAGCAGCTGTGGATACGCCGAGATAGAGTCCGCCCTGGCGAGAACACCTGGGTACGGGCCCTATTCGGCCAAACAGTTGGAAAGGAAGGAAACGCCAAGATAAGTTTCCTTCTTGGCGATCAGTAAGAGCAATCCAAGGATATGGGTCTGCCTAGAGAAAGCAGTGGGGAAACGCCAGAACACAGGTCCGCCAGAGCACGAGTCCATCGATGAAAGATGGGCCCACCGTGGCCCAGCAATGGGGATAATATCAGGATATCCTTCCGCCGATGCGGAAAGGAAGAAACATCAGGGTACTAGTCTCCGATGAGGGGTAAGTCCCCTGTGGCCGATTAGTGAGAAAAACGCCAGATTGCGGGTTCGATTGTAAAGAATGAGGGATACAATAGTGGGCGAAGGGTCATGCGCTGGGTCTACCAATGGGAGGGGGGGGGGGTCCTCCAGCACA
>JARK01001337.1:277139-295220 GCA_000688135.1 Ancylostoma ceylanicum | reverse complement strand
AAAAAATTGGGGTCTCCGCCGTTTTGGGGACCCAGACGGAAAATAAAATTAACAAAAATATTAATTTTAATAATAAATAATAAAAATCAATATTTAAAAAATAATAATAATAATAAACAAATAAAAATAAACTAATACAAGATTTTTATATGTATTGTAAAGTAATTTCAAAAATTTGGCGACCCACTCTCGGGGGGGGGGGCGCCCCCCCCCTGCGTCCGCCACTGCCCTGGGCATATTAGCAGCGACGGCGATTTGGTAACCACGCGATTTAACTCGCGAACATCACGGAAACTGCCGTGGTCATTCCACTTCCATTCATTTTCAAAACCATCCGTGAACGCGCAGCCGAGTTTGATCGAATCTCACGACGAATCGCGTGACGACCAAATCGCTAGCCAGTCGCGCCCTGGTCATATTTCATGTTTTGAGTTGTAAGCGATTTTCTTCATTTCTCATGCAATAGCGTCACTACATCTAGACGTAGCGACGCAACGTAATCGCTCAATTTCTAGGTTATTTTTGCTTTGGATACCCAGAATTTCTGTTCATTCGTATAGATTTCTGACTCTAAAAAGCTTCGAGCACCGTTGTTGTTCATAATGTGAGCAAGTCTTTGCTCAGGAGAAGCAGGAACCTCCTAATTTTTTCACAAACTCCATTATTTTGGGAAATTTTCATATTCTTTCCCCGTGACCATTCTATCTTCGTTCTGTGTTACGGGCATTTCACAAAAATACCAAAAAATTACAAAGCAAACGTTCCTAGTTGGGAAAATATAGCATTGAAACCAGTTTGAAATCAAACAAAATACTTTTCCAAAACTATTCGGAAGGGAGCAATAACGGAGGAAATTTTTTATTAAGGATTACTACCACTAGGTACGAGAAACAAGTGTGAATGGAGCTCAGAACACGAGTTTTAGTGGGTTTAAAACAACGAATGTTTCAATGCGGTCACTCATAACATGGAGTATGCCTACGCACGTGATCGAGTAGCTGCGACCGGATCGCTCGTGCAAAAGTCAGTCGCGGCGACCAAATCGCGTCGCTCCAAGTATGCTCAAGGCTAATGTGAGTTATCCTGTGTCATTATTCGCTCTGTGCCGGTTACAGAAAATAGTTCACAGTTGCTAGAATCATTTGAAGGACTTTCACATCTTGCCTTTTCTACAGATTCATGTTGGGTGCGTCAATAATCCTGATGCACCTTCTATTTATTAGGTGCGTGCAAAAGTTCCGGGGCAGTTTCACCTAATTTTCCAAAACACCATAAGTCTGCTCATTGTCAACGATTTCACCCAAATAAAAAATCATAGTCATCCTTGTAAGGTGGCCAATACGGCACGAAAAGATTTCTCCAGAAGCTTGAAATCTGACACGTTTATACTCGAAAAACCGGTACATATCGTCTTCGAGTAGGGTCCGTTCATCAAAAGTTTTTCAGCGGATGTAAAGCCGTAGAAGCTTGAAAAGTGAAATGTTTTTTGGAGATTGATCCAGTGAGTAACACAGGATAGGTTGGAATTTCAAACCAGAAATGGCTAATTTTTCACACCACAAAATGCTGGTACTCGTTATCCTGCACCAGCAGCAGACCACCTAAGTTAACCTGTGTTGGTCTTACATTTGAGTTTTTGCCTTGATTTCTCCGGAAAGAAATCTATGATAAGAGACACTTACTATGCAATCGTTTGTGAAAAAATATTAGGGTGTTAAGTTGGAAATGCGCGCTGAAGTTTCGACGTCGTTATGAACGTGTTGCCCAACATTTTCTGTCAAACCTTTGATATCACCTGGAAGAGCAGATCATGGAGAATTTTTTCGCATGTGGGCTGTCGAGCATCCTTTCATTATTCATTTTTTAGAGGAATTTATAAGGAGACAGACCAAAATTTCAGAATTTCCGTTCGAGGGTTTTATATATTAAAAGAGTGTTAAACTGCCGCTGAGCACCACCGCAGACCATATAAAGAAATGAGAGAATTTTTGCCGTATTTCAGAGCTGAATCCATGCGAGAATGGATTACTCGAAAATGGCCCCGAACTTGGGTAACTGAACCGGAATTGTGGCTGAAAATCGATTCCTCGACTGCCCCGTTCTTCAGATCTGAAATCGGGAGCCGCACTTGGAACCGCCTAATAGCCCAGACTTTGCGCTATCAGATGACCACTTACTTGCGTCGTTAAAGCCTTACATGGAAGAGAAAAATTCCAAAACTGTGACGAAACCAAACTTTGGGTGTGTCGCTACTTCAGGTCACGGCGCTGCGACATTCCACAGTAGAGCGCTCATAATTTTTGTGGAAGATGTAGAAGGTTCAGCAATACTAATTCTGCATTAAACTCAGACTGGGGTGTTGGAGCTTTGTTTATAAAAAATAATTTATTCAATGCAAAAACGCGCATTTCTAACTTAACACCCTAATAATAGCAGGTGAGTCAGGTTAGGGACCAGAAATGAACAAAAAATTTTTTCATAGGTATAGTGATGGACTGCCCACTTTTTGGGTAGGTCGATCGAGTTTGGACCCTGAGTCAACCACTTCAAATTCTCGCAAATGACCCATTTTCAATCAGCAATAACAATCCATTTAGAAGACAGCTTGTTAAAATTTCTGTCAATCAGATATTTGTAGACTTGTCAGTGTGGGCGTTGGTGTTCTTCGCTCAGCTTACTCAAAATCCTTCTACTCATCTCCCTCTTTTCACTAATGCAGTACAAATGACGGACAATGGTTGGCTACATCCCCCATAATGTCCTGCTCACTTTACATTGGGTTCGATTCAACCTGCTCTTTTCGGTCGCCTTCATGAAGGTTGGATTGGCGCTGCGCTCACGAAGCATTTTCCAAGGTCTCACCTCCACTCGTATTTCTCAAGAATCCAGGAGCCTCTGGCATTTTGAAGAGGATACCCTACCCAAACGCAGTATTGAAGGTATGGGTCGCGTACCCTACATATCATCTAGATTTTAATTCATAAAGCAAAATTCCACAATTTCACTGACTGCACATAGCATCAGTTTTATGCCTAAAACATAGCAGCGCTGTGACACGGATCCGAGCCAAATGTGACGGAGTTACCAGCATACATGAAAACCATGTCGGAATATCGCAAGCACAAGGAGAAAAACGACGTTAAACGGTGAACTACCGCCAACTGCCCCGGAACTTTTGCACGCACCTAATATTATACAAGGTGAATAAAGCGGCTTTCTTACTAGCTTTTTATTTCCAATTATTTACCAAGGAAATGGCGAAAAATTGCTGTTTTCCTAGCTTTCGAAATACTATTATATTTTCGTTGCGATCCGAAACTAGTATCTCGAAAGCTGGTTCAGTAGTTGTTGCAGAATTCCTCAATGGGCTTATTTGAAAGCAAGCGTGCCAATTCTTGATTGCCTATGGAGTACTGTAACCATTATAGTCGAAAAAGTTATCAGTGTCACTAGGTTATTGGATGAAGAAACAGTCGCCAAAAACCTTTAGCAATTAAGGGCGAGTCAATTAGTTGTCCTGTGACAGCACAGGTAAATTACTTGTTTTGAGCGAATTGCACTTCCAATTACCTAATCCTAGGTACTGATACTGTAGCGTCATAGCTAGAAAAACGTTTCTCTGCAAGCATGTGTAATGTTGGTGTGGGTCGTGAAATTGTACATTTTTTTTCAGGATGTCTTTTTACATTCCGGTTCGAACTTCGTTTGATTAGGATTTCTATAAACTCGCTAGTAATTGGACTGCTTCGCTACCGACCCAAATACTCCATAGCAAGTACAGCGTTGCACCCCAAAAATGTTCTCGACTATGCGGATGAACGAATGTTTCGAAGCACCCGAATACTGAAATTTTTGAATAAGCGAATATTTCAAGAACGTTCATTCGAATACCAAAAATTTTGCTCAAAAAAGAAAACTAGTGTAACGTCATCGCCACCCCGGGGATGCGATTGTCGACTACCTTTTCATATTGCCTGTATTTTATTTGGAAGTGGGAAGCAAGCATTTTGCCAGCTTTCCCCAAAGCAGCTAATCGAATAGCTTTTGTCGATAGTGATCAAAATCATTACTTATCAGCTAAACCCGTCTAGATAACGTAATAGTGTGAAATGGTACATCTTTCCCACCTACAAAATCGGTCAAAATGATATGATCAGAGGCACTGTTGAAGACGGAATTTCAAACTATAACTCAACTAAGAATTGACCTATTTTGATGAAAATTGAAGATGTGGTGGGGGTCTAAGTGTTCTTTCTTCCCCCTGCTTGACACTGGCATAAACTGCTTCTAAGCAGATCTACCGCATTCCAAGTGCAAATCCGCTGTTTTATTAACATTATGGTTTTTTGACTGCTTCGCGACACCTCAGCTCCGGAAGAAATTTTTCTAAATTGTATCGTAAGCGAGCAATTTGCTTCATAAGTTGCGTTCTAAGGTTTTTCACTTTACATTTAAAAGTGGGCCGGTCAAAAAGTCGCATAAAAGTGAGAAAAAATAATTTTTCATAATTTCAGACTAAGAAGCATTGATCCCGAGTGGGAATATTTCTGTGATATCCGCTACTAGCAACTATCCTAATATTAAAATATGAACTGTTTTCCTATTAATATGCTTGAGATATATTTGAACCCAGTTTTTGGTGATTTCGATCAATTAATTTTGTCCTCCCGTTTGAACAGCAAAAGGAGCCCAGCAATAGCATAGTGGTGGAAATAACAGGCAATTATGTGCCCAATCTGCACAGTAGTTGAGAATAAGAATGCTGGACAAAATCAATGAAATCTGAGAAAGTTGATGTTTAAGCTCAACAATCCACGTTAATTGAGCCTGTGCCAATGCTAAGCTGCCACTGGAAAGCGCCCATGCAGTTTTAATACATACTCAAATTTGGGTTGAATAACTCAATCCAGAGACGAGTTATAACAAAAGATTCCCTAGTCAAAATGGCTCTGATCATATCATTTTGACCGCTACTGTATAAACCCACTAGCCAATGCGCCGCTCCTCGACGCTTTGAATCAAACCCGTGTGCCACGTTACCTTTCGGCCAACAGAACCCAAAAAAATTAACGCCAACCTCGAGAAGCGCAGCTTTGCCGCGCTATGCGGATGACAGTGATTTCCTGCGAAGTTGCATAACTGCTGATCGTTTGAGAGCTTTTCCCTTGTCATCTTCGCCAGGGGTGTGCGTTAGAAAAAAATTTGGATTTCGTTAATTTGTTACTTTAGGCCAAAAATGACCGTTACACGTTAATGCGCTAATCCGTTAATCCGTTAATTCGTAAGAGGAGGGATTTGTTGGTAATTTTCATCACTTGCAGCAAGCTCCCGAATTCTCCTACCAATGTTGAAAGCAAGTAAGCAGAAAATTTAACATAAAATGAAGCAAATGGTATTTTTCTTACTTTTGACTCTGCAAGCAGAACACAGACAGATGAAAACTGGTAGTAATGATACTTTTCTGCTCCACAATCAAAGTAAACTTAGCAACACTCAGAAGATTTAAGAAACGACTGGTAGAGATGCCCCTGGTTATGAGTTGAGTTACATTGCCTCACAATGTCCACCATGAGAACCTTGGCTATAATAACAAAGTAGAATTTCGAAACAAGAGAGAAAGAAAGAGAGAGAAAGAAAAAAAGAAAAAAAGAAAGAAGGAAAGAAAGACAGAATCAGAAGAACTCCTCAACGCGAACGTTACAATACTGAGCAAAAGGCGCTAATCCTACCCTTAGAACCCCCACAAGTTTTTTTACTGTGCAAAGCAGCAGTTTTCTAAGTTTTCTGCAGTGAAACTTGATCACAGACCTGGCGCAATCAAGATGGCTGTCGAGAAAAGATTCTCGCACTCAGTGAAACTTGTTAGTGCTGAAAGTTCTTCATTTTCCAAAATTTTGATGAGTTGGAGTCCCGAGATGTTAATATCACTTCGCCAATATTTAAATGGTCAGTAGAGATAGGCGGAAGACTCTTTAAGTATGTAATTGACAATTCATCGAAGCGCTGTCCAAATCGGACAGCCATAAAGAAGGAAAGAAGGATCTCTGGATCTTCTCGTAGGAATTCCTCGTGAACGCGGCTTGGCTCTGGCTGCTGGAGTGAAGTGATGTACCCGTCGAAATGCTCTAATAGAATTTTTCTCCGATTGGTCGTAAAGTACAAATCTTCAAGTGAAGGATTGACAATGTCACCTAAAGTAATTCTTCACTTTCCTCATAATCGCACATGTGAAAAATCAATCGTGAGCATATTGTCCTTTCACATGAATAAGGGGAGAAGAAAGAGAAAAGAAGGCATAGCACACGAATATGAATTTGGATATGCATTGCAAGAAGGAAGTTTAGGCAAACCAGACGCATTTAGATACTCATGAAAGCACAGTGTCCTGCAGATGCCTCAGTACAGATTATGTCTCACAATCTTCGTGAATGTATGTGTGTATAGTTTGCTCTGTAGCACGCGAAGGCCAGATGATGGAAGCAAGGAGGAGAGATGCACGCATTTCAGCCACTGTTCGGCCCATTAACGAAATGGATTCTTACGGATTTTTGGGGTTCTTCGTCAATTCGTTGATTCGTTACGTTAGGCCAAAAATGGCCGTTACTCGTTAATGCGTTAAATCGTTACGTTAGTAACGCACATCCCTGATGGGTACGTCTCAGCATGACCAACAACTGTAACTGTGTTATTTCCTTTCCGTTAGCCCACTATTAATTCAATCGTGGGCACATTCTGCTCAACTGACCTAATCGTGAACATGTTCACCACCTTACAACGCAGAAGTTCATTGGAAAGTTCTCTCAAACTCCTACAATGTTCAATTGCTCACTGCTCGCACTGAGCTTTGGGCACACTTCTAGCGACGCATTTTCATCGCCGTGACTATGTTCTGTAGGAGCGATCCAGTCGCCTCGACTTGATCGCGTGCTTGGGCGTACTTCATGTACTGAGTGGTGACTGCGTTGAAACACTTGTTCTGATCCAATTATTAGGTTGTCGGGAAAGGATTGAGACACTTCATCGGAATTTCTCTCTTGCGTCCCTCACGCATGGCTTGGGCCCAGGATATGTGAGTATATGATAGCTTGGCCCCTGAACAATTACGGCATTGGTATGACAAAGCATAGCGTTACCCCATGATGTAAGTAGGAACGAGAATGCACGGGCAACTAATAAGTGATTTTTTACGAGGTTCTGTTGAGCGCCAGTGCGAGCAGGAGGAGTGACTATACCACTGCGGCATTTGGCCCGGTACTCGTCAGCCATGTAACCATGAACCGTCGGTTCTAACTCTTCGTTTCGATAGATATGTCTCCCCAAAGACTTTTACCAATTATGCAACCTCTTGAGCTTTGGAGCAAGACATGCTTCGCTGGAGTTGCCGGCGCGCAACGTGATGAACAACAACACCTTTTGCTATGAACAATTCAGGGCAGTGACCGGCAAATGTGGAGAAGAGAGACGTGTCAAAGTGCACGTTTTAGTGCATAAAAATCACCTTCATATGGCTTTGTCGATTCGTCCTTAGCAGGAGGGACAGACAAGGACTGCGCCGCCATACTCGATACACTTGCCCAATCTTGGACTCTCCAATTAACATCTTATTCGGTCGCGCAGGCACTCCTCAGTCAAGCAACATTCCGCCAACTTTTAGGACTGATAGATTCTTCGACCTGTAGTTTCTTGATTTCTGAACCTGTAGAGACAGGTCTGCACCTGAAGGGTGGCCCAAGGCGATGGGTATACATTGTGCGCATAACAAGTCCCGTGGTTTCCTAATTTAAAACAAAAAGTTTAAAAAGATTATCAGAATCTGGAGTGTCTCAATCATTTCTCGAGAACCTTATATAAACTCTGAATTTGAGCTCTATTCACACTTGCTTTCTATACCTTCTATGCCTTCCGTTCAGTTTTAGGGAAGAATTTTGTCAGTCGCTGCTAGCAAAGTTTATTCTGTAATTTGTTTGTGTTTTCACAAAATGCTCAGAAAGAAACCTAGTCAGACACCTGTACGGAAGATGATGAAAATTCTGAGAGACCCTAGCAAAAATAACCGAGAAAGTGAGCGATTGCGTTGCGTCGCAACGTTTTTCCGCTGCGACGCGACTGCATGAGAAATGAGGAAAATCGCTAATGATTCATAAAATTAAGTGTGCCCAAGGCACGACTGGCAAGCGATTTGGTCGCCACACAATTCCTCCCGAAATTTGGTCAAAGTCGGCCGCGCTACTATGAATTGCTTCTGAGAATGTAGGCCACTGCTGTTTAAGATGCCCGCCTCCATAATCACCGGGTGGGTCCCCCTTTTTCGCAATTTTTTTCTTCTGTTGACAATTCTGGTCCCCGGTGAGTGAGGAACTGTTTGAAAGAACTATCATAACAAAACACGCAATTATTTCGAAAACAGAATCACATTTTTTCCAGACTCAACAAAGTGATCTGAGAGAGGAATGGAAATATTTCCAAAAGCACTGCATTCTGAGCTCTAAATGCGTAGAATGCGTGCAATTCCATCCAAAAGCATCTCCCAGAAAAAACAAAGTTGAGGCAAGAACAAGAACACTATGCCTTATTACATTGTCGGCTATTGTCCTGATAGCTCATCCCGGTCCTGGAATACAGACTTTAAATTTACATCAGTTTATTGCCCTGAATTCGCAGCGTTGTACCTGCAGCCTTCGAAAACAAAAAGTACCTCGTTCTCGTTAAAAATCACACATTTTAGTGGAAAATTTCCAAAGAGGGCTTGATGAGGTGCTTTGCCTTGATGACCTACCGCTTGCGCAGCTCTTTCTCAATGATTGTACACTGCATTTGGTGTGGTATCACAAATGAAGCACAAACGCTGTAACCCAGATCTGACTGCCATCGAAAAAGAGACTGGGAGCCACTACAGGGAAATAGAAGATTGTGCTTTCTTCATTGAATTATGCGTATTCATGTGGAATCCAAAGTTGTTTGATGTCCACATATCAGTGGATTTACTACCACACTTTTGAATCATCTTAGTAGACAAAACCTTTCTGATACAGATGGTGGAGCGTACCTTTTCCAACATTTTGCTCTATTGTTCAGATGAATTTACAGCTATGACTTCGGGAACTTTACGTCAAAGCCGAAAAAATCTTCCTTATGAATAGGTAGGAGAGATCTCTCCCAGTATTTCCTCCTCTTCTCTACATAATTTTAAACGTTTAATTTCGAGAATCTTACATTAATATCGAAAAACCTCTCATTCTTCGCTGCAACGACAATCTACTGTAATAAAGCGCAGGACCCCATCCTGTCACGTGAGTGGGCGGGGCGCGGTAAATGGCGGTTGCACAAAGCGCGCCGCACGGCAGCACTATCGCCGAAGTCAAGGGAAAAATTTGGATTTTTGAAGGCAGCGACGTGGAAGAAAGACGGAGGACGGTTTGATTTTGCAATACAGCACATGACACCTCAGCGGATCAGGTACTGAAAAGGAATCATTGCCGCTATTCTACAGCAGTCCCCAAAACAGCATTGTTAGAACCGCGCCGCACTCCAGCACAATCGCCGAGATCAGCGGAATTCTTGGGTTTTTTCAAGGCATCGACGTGGAGAAGAGGTGCAGAATGGTGTGATTTTGTGAAGCAACTCATGGCACACCCAAACGACCAGGTGTTTTGAATAGAAATCTTCGATATTGTGAATCAGTAGTCCAGAAAGGCCTACTTCTTTGCGGCATGAGGAGGTTTGGGGCAAATACGACAATTTCCACTATTGAAAAGAATCTCCGCAAGTCACGCAAATGAAAACTCATGTAAGATGTTTGTGACACTCCATTTACAATATTGGCAAGGAAGGGAGTTGGAAGAGAAGAAATTTTGAAGTAGATTCGCAGGAAATCACTGTCATCCGCGAAGCGCGGCGAAGCTGCGCCTCGACTCGGGGTTCATACTTTTCTGGGTTTCAGATGCACCAAAAGTAACGTGGCTCACGGGTCCGAGTCGAAGCGCCGCGAAGCTGCGCTTCGACTCGATTTCATAATAGTGGAGGGAGCAAAGTGCCGACATAGCGCTTTATTATACACCCGAGCCAAAGCGCTGTTTCGCGGCGCTTGGGCTCGGACCCGTGTGCCACGTTAAATCTCGGCCAACCAAGCCCAAGACGCAGCTTCGCCGCACTTCGCGGATAGCAGTGATTTTCTGCGAAGTTGCGTACTATAATATTATTACTCGCTTGAGAGGTTTTCTCGTGTCGTTTCTAAAATGAAATGGGCACCCACACGATCCATAGCATTTGTATCCAAAACTGCACAGATCTCCATCACGTCAAGTCACTGCAGAGCATTAGAACTCCAAACCTTTGCGGTGCTAATATGAGCACGTTTCAACATGAAGAAAGCTGCGTGTCAATCCCTTTTAATCTGCCCAATTTTAGGCTAACCGTCTCATGCTTTGCTCAACCGACAGCTTAATCCTGAATATGTCTATTATCTAACGACGTAAAAGTGAAGAGTAAAGTTTCCTTAAAGGCTGTACTCTCGGAATTTCTGGATCGGGATTTTGCCGAACTTCAGAGTGTTTAGGGACCGTGGACTCATAAAATACAGGGGACAGAAGTTGTTGTACAACGTTTGATCGATTATTTCTCTGCAGTAGTGTGATGACTCCCTCCAGGTTTCACCTGATAGAGCTAGATTTTCTGATTACAAACACGTCCTGGAGACAGGAAAGATTACGAAAAAAATTTTATCGGAAAGTTCCAGTGCAGATTTTCGATGCCACCGAATATGTTCAAAATCCACTGATGATTGGTGCTGATAAGAGCAGAGTTTGGGCTTGTTCCAAAAGTCGTTTGGACGAGAGAATCAGTTCAATCGATTGCCATTTGGGAACACATTAGCACCCAGCACTCTAAATATGGCTATTTTGGCGTACCTCAACCAGAAAAATACTCCATTGTCACTGGAAATAGCGAAAAGTATTCATGTAGATGATATTCTACTTTGTGCTGACACTGAAGCAGAAGCTTTGGGAAAATACGCAGCTTCAAAGAAAACTTTCCATGAAATTGGTATGAATTTACGCGAGTATATCTCAAATCCCGGCTGAAGAAAACGCCGCTATTCCTCAGGAAGACAGAAGGCCAACTGGCATCATCAAGTTTCTTGGGATCAACTTTGACGCTAACGCTGACGACTTTGTAGTAAAAATGAATATTCCATTGGAAGAATACCTGACAAAACGCGATATTGTCAGCCAAATAAACTCAATATACGATCCTATTGGTTTCTCTAATTATAAGAATAAAGTCAATGAGAGAATTCTACAAAGCTAAAATAGAATGGAAAGATCTAGTTGCAGAGCATATGCCTCAAGTGGAAATCAACATTTGAAGAAATAAATAATGCTTCTATACGAGCACCACGATATATTTTCCATTCAACGTACTCTCCCACCTCAACTAAATGCTTGTGGGTGTTCTTTGATGCTAGAAAAATGGGCATCGCAACATGTGCGTATGTAACGTGCGGAAACACTAATGAGGTCACTCAATTAATCAGTGGAAAAAGTGAGCTAATTCAAAGAAGATCCAACAGACAATCCCACGATTGGAATTGCTAGGAGTTTCAAGCGCACTGAGAATGGCAAAAAACATTATTGATTCAATAAATATTGATATCAGCAGAATAAATATTGCTAGTGTTAGCGAAATTGCGCTTCAGCGGATTAGGACTTCGCGCTAGCTACCGAAGTTTGTTACCAACCAGAAAGACCGAATTTGGAAATTGAAGACCGAAATTGAATTGAGATCTGTCTCTGTGCAATTCCTCCATATTCCACCGCTTAATAATCCAGCAGACGTTGGAACTCGAGGCACCACCGCAAGGCTCATTTGTGAGCACGACTGGGTGAGTGGGCCCAGGTGTCTAGAAAGCCACCTGCAGACATGGCTAATTACACCCATTGACAGTCTGCGCACTGATGCAGAGAAATCTCGCTTGATATTAGATCCAGCTCGATTTTCTCGGTATAAATCTGCTCTTCGAGCCTTCTTAGGAGTTAGAAAATTACTCAAAAAAAAAATGGAAAAAACGCTCGCAAGACAGCGATTCTGGATTCACATTCTAATTAAGAAACGCTTGCGTTACGTGCAAAAAATGCCACGATTTGCCATACGGGGCCCCGTAGATGCCGCCTTTGCCAGCAGATAGGGTAGTAATTACCGAACCTTTTGCTAACGTTGGATGTGACTGTCTGGGTCCATTTGAGTCGAATAAAGAGGAGAAAATGTACATGTGTCTGTACACACGTCTCTCTACTAGAGCAGTGCATCTTCAAGTTGTCGAAAATTTATCTACTGGATCTTCAATTTTCAAAACTAATTTTCTAAACAGCTTCACTCGATTTGTGTCCAGAAGAAGTGTTCCAAAACATCCATACCGATTGTGGAACAAATTTTAGGCTCGGCGAAAAAGTTATTGATGATATCTCTCGACAGAGCGATCAAACTGGTGATTCTGTAATGAGTTACAGTGCTTCAGAAGGCATAACATAGATTTCTAATCCACCCGCTTCACCATGGATGGAAGGGGTTTGATTGAAGGGGAAAAGATTTGTTGGATCTGTGAAGAAATGTTTCCAAAAATCTGTCCGACCAAAAAGGCTGACGTCCGATCAAATGGCTACGGTAATATCAAGAATCGAAGCAATAACAAACACATGTCCACTTACAAAAGTAAGCACAACAGATCTTGGTGAAATACCGATGGGACCAATCAATTTCTCGCAGGGAAATCTATGGTATTCGATACCAGATACCCAGCTACAATATGGCAATGGGGATGTGTCGTACGATCCTGACCTGATCCAAACTGTTGCGCAAACGCAGAAAGGACTGCTGTTTTCGGAGCAAATCGCCACGGCATTCTGAGACCGATGAAATAAGAAATATCTCACTTCTCTCAGAGATAGCCGAAGAATTTTGCTCAAACAGCCACGACATGTAATAAATGTTGCACAAGTTGGCAAAATTGTTCTCAGGAGACAAGAGTTACTTCTGCGAGGCGAAGTGACTGAAATAATATCGAGCGCCGATGGCTTGCATGGGCCGGCAAAAGTTCTGATGCTAAGTCAA
Organism: Ancylostoma ceylanicum; assembly: GCA_000688135.1. Classification (NCBI taxonomy): domain Eukaryota; kingdom Metazoa; phylum Nematoda; class Chromadorea; order Rhabditida; family Ancylostomatidae; genus Ancylostoma; species Ancylostoma ceylanicum. The sequence continues at coordinate 282,113 of JARK01001337.1, read as the reverse complement.
AATACGATTCAGAGACCGCTCAACAAGCTCTATCCGCTAGAAATGCGTAGTGGTGTAAAAGATTATCCTCTAACAAGAGTTGAAATTGAGCCTAATGGCGATTCTTTGACTACACAAGAAGAAGACCGAAGACTTGCAGAATCACCTGTCAGGAGAGTTCGTCCAACTAGACAGTCAAAGACACGTGCTCTAGAATCACCCAGGAATTCGAACGAAATCTCGAGGATTTCTATGTATCCACAGATGGCCGAACATCAGCGCATCTGTTATTGACTATGCTCTCGTTGTCGCTCATAAATGCTACCGTAGCACATCAGAATGACGCGATAAAGTGTAATAATTGGAGAGTGACGATAATTCCTCCAAATTCGAGATTTGGCTTTGTATCAACAACTCTTGTAAAATCGTATCAAATTCATCAAGAAATTATGAATTTGATCTATCGAAACCCTCACTCGGCCAAGGAAGTGAAATTGAAATAAGATCCACAAGTAAGGGGGTAGTGGTCTTCTCCTCTATGTATGGTGATCCTCCAGACTTTTGCGAGAGATCAGCCTCTGTAATGAACAGAGACCTCATTGGCAATGCTCATTGCTGGCCGCTGGGAGCTCTTATTACTCTAGCAGTCATAACCTACCTTTCAACTGCTTTCATCACGATGATACTGGCTGGCTTTTCAAGTGCTGGCTTAGTGAAAGCAGAGGAAAAGGCCAACATCTACAGCGGAACAAGAAAATGTTCCTATGAAAACATTCAACCCACAACCTATCAGTGTGAGAACTACTGTGGTGATTTGTGTCGCATTTATAAGCCTTAGTTATGGAGTCAGTAGTTGTCAGCATGGATATATGCGGCATACTGTAGAAGTTCTCTGCAAATCGAGTGGAAATTGCACCTATAGTTACAATGAGGAAGTTTTGTTCAATGCAATTGTGGCGGATGCAGAAAGTGGGCGGGAGGGAAGGGGGGCGTGAGAAAAAATTGAGGTCTCCGCCGTTTTGGGGACCTAGACGGAAAATAAAATTAATGAAAATATTAATTTTAATAACAAATAATACACAGGCAATACATTGGAATAATAATAGAAATGAATAAATAAAAATAAACTAATACAAGATCTTTATATGGTAGCCAATGACTATCGCAGCAAACCATCAACAAACTCCTCGCTAACTGACTACCATCCCTAGAGCATCTAGAGGGTTTCATCCAGCAGAATTCTTTCGAGGACTGAAGTAGTAGCAAAATTGACTTCCGGAGGTTCTTCGGTCATCGAAGGCTCAATCTGAAGAGCGCGGTGGTCTATGAACAGTTACTTTATTTCTAAGGGTTTGCAGATTGTAATGGTTTTGAGCATAGCCGAAAACATTAATTCTAAAGCTAGTTATGGGCTCAGGAAGTAAAGGGTTGGAAACGAGCATTATTGTTGCAACAACCTAATAGGTTGGGCAGGGATTGGCTCCTGTAGAAAAGGCGGAAGTGGTGCAGGCCTATTCCCCCAACATAAATTCCAGAAATCCTCTGGAAGGAATTCAAACTTGCATAGGACTGACCTCCTTGTCAGCCGAACTCGAGTCTGCTGAATGACGCTTTATAGGCATTTTTGAGAATAAGAGCTGTACTGTTATCCATAGAAACATCAAACAACATCACAGCGCTCCCTAGTAGTCTTCGGTACTGCTTACACGAGAAAGGACACTGCTGCGAACAAGAGTGCATTAATTCTGATCGCCAAGACAAGGAAATGGAAACTGGTATTTTCCTCGCTTTTGAAATACCATTTTTTGATGCGATCCGAAGCTGGTTTCTCAAAAGCTGGTACAGTGGTTGTTCAAGCAGTTCTCAGTGGTTTTATTCGAGGGCAAGCATGTAAATTCTTGATTGCCTATGGAGTACTGTAACCATTATAGTCGAAAATGTTATCAGTGTCACTCGGTTATTGGATGAAGAAACAGTCGCCAAAAACGTTCAGCAATTAAGAGAGAGTCAATTAGTTGTCCTATGACAGCACAGGTAAATTACTTGTTATAAGCGAAGTACTATTGCACTTCCAATAACCTAGTCCTAAGTACTAATATTGTAGCGTCATAGCTAGAAAAACGTTTCTCTGTCTAGCATACATATGTAGTGTTGGTGTGTGTGGTAAAATTGTACATTTCCTTCCAGAATGTCTTTTCATATTCCGAACTTCGTTTGACCAGGATTCCTACAACTAGATAGTAATTGGACTACATAGCTATCGACCCGAATACTCCATTGTGAGTAGAGCGTTGCATCCAAAAAACTCTTCCGACTATTTGGATAAACGAAAGTTTCAAAGCACTCGAATATTGGAATTTTTGAATAAGTAAATATTTTGAAAACTTCTGTTCGAATACGTAAATAATTCGAATACTCCAGAAATATTCCTAAATTTCCCCTATATGAGTATACACAGAGAAGATCCACAGAACAATCATTAAAACAGACAACACTGGATTTCGGTCAGCTCTTCAGACCTCGTTTCAAGCGGACCAAGCTCTAATGAAAGGGGTTCGGTAACAGAACTATGAACAATTGATGAATGGTAGATTAGTTTTGATTAGTTGATTAGTTTGATTAGTTTGATAGTTGCACATGCTTCCCAACCACAACACTGTGGATTCTAACCTGCATTTCCAGAACACTTTTTATTATAGAATGGTTGCTTGTACATTACTTTTGCATTCCAAATTTACAACGAAGGAGTGAAAGAGGCAGCCTGGGAGCAGTGGAGATGCGCTAGAAAGAATAAGGGCGTTCGTCAACTGAGAGCATGATGGTCCGGATTTGTGAAAATGATTTCAACGAAAAACCGCCTTTGAATTCAAGGACCGGAACACAATCCAAAGAAAGAATAAAAGAGTTGAAGTGCCATCGTTTTCATGAAGTAGTTTGGAGAAAGGTACCATATATTAATTCTCATGTTCTTTCTTCTTTAAACCTGGGCATTTTATAATGATCTTGGTACTATAATTATTGGATAATATAGTGATATTATATTATTATATTATAATGATCTTGATGCTATTAATGATAGCATCGAATACCGTATATTTTTTGGAGCGGGCCTGGGAGCTCCACTGATGCGCAAATATTTGCAGACGATTCTGCACCAATATGTATGTGGAAAAAGAACACACGATTGAAGGCTTGCTTTCATGGGAAAATTTCCGCCATTTTCCGAACTACGTTGGACGTTGGAAGCGGTAGTCTTGATTGATGTCGCTGCGTTCCTCGAGCTGATATGGACATGATGCACTACGATAGAAATTAGCCCGGATGGAAAGCTGGCACGTACTCATATTTGTTAGTGAGTACGCAGTGCGTTTCCGCTGCTGATACGTAACGGGGAATTGTTTGGGCTACGATGAATCTTCGAGATGTTCCAAAATCTCGAGCAATAAATTATCCGTCCGTGCCCCCTTAGCAATGTGGGGCTCTGCCCCAAACGTGGGGTAAAGGGGCTGAGTCCATGGTGTTGAGAAATATTATCCGAATATTCAAAGATTTGAAAGATTCCACCTCGAATATTTTGAATAATCGATTAAGTAAAAGTGGCCATATGCTCGAGCACTCGAGTAATCGAGTAATCAGAAGTTTTTTTTTCTGAAAACCTTGATTGTTTCTGATGGACTAATATTCAAACAATTGTATGACTATCCAAACATTGTTCGATTCAATCAATACTCTATTTGCAAGTTGCCTTACAACTGCAGACGATTCTGCCTAATCGTTATTTATTGGCCTTCCTGATAACGGCACTAATTTCCTTCGTTCCAAACTTTCTATGCTTAAAGATCAGCTCAACATTCTTATTACATGAAATGTGAAGACGCACTTACCCTGTTGATTGAATCGAACAATGTGGTGGAGGCCACAGTAACCTGACGCGGCACCGCACCGCGCAGCAATGGAACTTTGCAGAACGCACCGCCGCAGTCGTAATGACCACGTCGTGGCTTTTAACCTAACCATCGTCTCCTACCAGTGGCCGACGCAGAAAGTGGGCGGGAGCGGAAGCGTGGGAAAGAAATTGGGGTTTCCGTCGTTTTGGGGACCCAGGCGGGAAACAAAATTAACAGAAATAAAAATAACAGGAATAAGAAGCCTGATCGTCCGGCTAACGCCGGACTCTCAGGCTTCTTTTTGTGTTCGCTTGCTTTCATGTGGCATGTCCCTCACACCACGCCGGCGATTCCTCATTCACTTTCGAGCTTTTCCCCACTTTCAGACGCCAGCGCCCGTCACCCCGCTGTTAGACCCGTTTCCAGGCTTTCCCCGTTTTTGGACACTGGCGCACCCTTATTACACCGTTGGACCCATCTCCAGGCGTTTTCCCACTTTTGGACGCCGTCGCACCGTTGCCGCAAAAGTGGATCCTCCGCATTGCATTATCACCCCCTCTGGGCACCGGCCTAGCCCTACAGCGTCACCCCTCACCCGTGTCGTTCTTCGCCTTGCTGGCTCATCCTCTTCGACATAAAGAGATCCTACCCATCTCTTTCCTTTTATACTGGTTGGGCTTATCTCATTCATTCCGACTGTGGTAAACACAACTGTCGGTCAACTTAACATGTTTGAACATGACAAAAGTGACCCAAAACACCTGTGAATCGAGGTAAAAATCAAAATTTCATTCTCGTACATAACTCGACGCGCCGAACACGATGGTGGTGTTTTTTTGGCGAGGGGACCTGGTTCTCGTGCACGGACACACAGACACACAGACACACAGACACAGACACACACACACACACACACACACACACACACACACACACACACATATGAAGTGCCAATTAACAAGAAGTAAGATAGTATAAATGCATAATAAAAATTATTCAAAAAATAACAATAAAAATTAACAAATAAAAACAAACTAATGCAAGATTTTTATTTGTATTGTAAAGTAATTTCAAAAATTTGGCGACCCATTCTCGGGGGGGGGGGGGC
>JARK01001337.1:247313-276974 GCA_000688135.1 Ancylostoma ceylanicum | reverse complement strand
CCCCCCTGCGTCCGCCACTGTCTCCTACGTATGTAACTGAATATTTTTTGTCCGGGATTACCATGGTAATATTGAGAAGGAGCAATTTGTGCTGTTCTACTTGTCCACTACTTGTGTGAGAGCTAAAGAGAGGTATTCGGGTATACCCAATAACATCTCGTGCTCAACACTGTGTGCGACTTTGATAAATTTGCAAAGCAGGCTTGATGACAACAGAATTCCCCGCCGGCGGTCACGAACAAAATGACATCGTTCACTGCATCTGTACCTTTTCCATGAGCATCGATGTAGACACCGTAACCAGCCCTCCAACTCGGACTTGCGCTAGTCTCACTACAACTAAACATCATACAAGCCTACTCGCTACAGAGTAAAACAAATGCAGGATCAAACCTGACTGAAAATGAAAGGCGTGGACTGAAAAACCTACTGCGCTCACGGAAGGAACTCCATTACAGTGGAAGCGACAAAGGTGGAGGCTTCGTGATATTGACCCAAATACTGACGGAGAAGATTGGCCGCGGAGACCCTTCCGACACAACAATCTATGAAAGATCGTCCTGACGAACTTCCGACGAAGTTTCGAGAGATTCCAAAAGCACCATCAAACGAGTTCTGAGAAAGGTAATGAGTGCTAAAGCTGTCTCAGACAAAATGTCGGAAGGACCGCAGCAGAGAGAGATCTCAACCATGTGGTCAAGAAGCGGGAGCCACAGAGGTAAAAAGCCACAGAGGTTGGAAGGACTGCAACAGAATGTTTTTCGCTGCGGTTCTTCAGAAACCCGTGGGAATGTTCCGGAAGGACAGCAGCAGAATGCAGGAGAGAGTGAGCGTCATCAAACCCTTCTTAAATACGGAGCTCAGTTTTGTTGCGGTCAACGAAAAGTTGGGGCTTTCAAATTATCACTAAGAAATTGACTTCATTTGTATGACTAGTTCTGAAACCTCCGAGTTTCATCCTAGCCATCATTTTTGCGCATAGGTACCACCATGTGGTGACCCCACGTGGTAACATCGGTTCTGTAGCAGGTTTCCATTCACTCAGAGAAGTTTCTGGAAGTACAGCAGCAGCGATTCGGAAGGATCGCAGCAGCTATTCGGAAGAACCGCAGCAGCTATTTGGAACGACCGCAGCAGCTATTTGGAAGGACCGCAGCAGCTATTCGGAAGAAACGCAGCAGCTATTCGGAAGGACCGCAGGTCACCTGTCGGTTCTTCTGCTTTTCTGCAGCGGTCCTTCCGAAAATTTGTCTGAGAATTAGAGTGAGGTGATATGGAGGGAGGTGAATGTGGTCATCGAAAAATCCGAGTAGATCTGCACATCCATTAGCTATCAAACGTGCTGTCATACGCAACATGTTCAAAACGGCATCGATGGTGTGCACCGGTGAGCAAGAGCGCTGGGAGTCGCGACAAATGGCTTCCCAAATAGCCAGCAGCAATGGTTACACGGTATCAAAACATTCGCGTAAACATTATCCCGTGAACCGTACTCACAATCATGACGTAAGCAGGATACCTTTGTGCCTTCCCTTCATTTCAGATGAAGTTAGCGCGGCCATTCAAAAATGCATTTTCCGAGCACAACTGCAGAATGATGTTGTCTTGGTGAGCATTCCCAATGCAAACATCAAGAAGCAGTTAGTTCGGAATCGGCTCTACGACAGACAATGTATATCAGAGCAATGCATAGTATGCCCGCACGGAAAGGAAGGCGATTGTGCAAAGGTGGGGGTGATATATCAAATTGAATGTTCAGATTGTAATGCGCTGTATATAGGGGAAACCGGCAGAGTGCTCAACGTACGCATCAAGGAGCATTTAGCTAGTAAAAGGCGAGGAAGTCTAACATCACCGCTTGGCAGACACAGGATCAACGCGCACTGCGGAAATGACTTCAATGTCAAATGCACTATCTTGACATGCGAAGCTGAGATTTCAGCTAGAAAAGCGTTGGAGGCGTTCTGGATTACTGTAAAGAATCCAGAAATGAACAACAAGAATGAGTGTCTGTCAATAACAAGTGACTTTTTGCCGTTCGTATCGTTATGCGAGCTATAGACTGTAGATACCATCAGTCGCGGATACTGTGGCATTGCTCACTTGTCCGTAACGACAGTCACGACTGGTGCGGACTTTTCCGCAGTAACGGTGGATTCAGAGTAGGTTCATCTTTCGTCCTGGATGCTTTTCGAGGTAGCAAGCTTGAGACAAGGTTGAGAACTGGCAGAGCTGGAAGAGACGTTTGGCGGTTTAGAACACAGATAACAGCTGTGAACCACTTTCAGGCCCCCGAAGACGACGATTGAGTCGAAACGTCGGGCAACAGAATAAATTATTCCACCTAACAAACCTGGTCGGCATAATAACAACATCAAAATCCTCCGAGTAGATATCCTGGAATCCGAGTAGACATCTTTCCCTGATTCCCGTTGCTTTCTGTGAATGCACGAACTTCGGCAATCGCTCGCATCACTTCATTACGTTCTGCATTTGTACATCGCTTAGCTAAGCTCCAAAAGTGTCCCAACAGGCTGCAAATTCGACAAAGAGTTCGTTCTCAGATTAGATCGCAAAGGAAGTGTTCATTCAATGTAAAACCTATACATTCAAATATCACAGTTTTTCATTACAGCACTTGCCTTGGGTGCCTCGGAAAGAAGACCTGGGAAATAAGTCCAACTTGTTAAAAATAAGTACTCCATTTCAACCGATATATGACCCTTAACAATCGATTTGCAATGCTTCCTTAAAACGTATTGAACAGGCAATACAGCTGTCAACTCGAATGAATAAATAGGACGAAATAAATTCTGCAAACTTAACTTAAGACGGTGTCTTTAGTTCTAAGAAGTGGGTTTCCTGAGTTTTTCTGCTTGTTGATATGGCTTCGCTAGTTAAAATGGAGGCAGTGTGAATTATTTGAATACCCGTTTTCAAGAATCGCAGAAAATTAGGGACAACCTCAGAAATTATAACTCACGTTGTGAATGAGAGTCATGTAACTGCCGCTCTTCATTATATGGGACCGCTAAAATATAATACCATACCACATGCGTAGGATTGTTTTATTTCTGAGTGTCAGTTGGAGAGTATCAGCGCAAAGCTGGTAAGATAGTTGTTTTGGGAAAAGCTGGTGGAATAGTTGCTTTGCCAGTTCCTAGTGAAATAGTTGCAAAATGAAAAGCCAGTCGACAACTATTTTTCCAGGGTGGTGGTGACGTAGTTCTATTAGGGTGTTAAGTTGGAAATGCGCGTTTTTGCATTGAACAAATTATTTTTTGAAAACAAAGCTTCAACACCCCAGTCTGAGTTTAACGCAGAATTAGTATTGTTGAACCTTCGACATCTTCCACAAAAATTATGAGTGCTCTATTGTGGAATGTCGCAGCGCCGTGACCTGAAGTAGCGATACAACCAAAGTTTAGTTTCGTCACAGTTTTGGAATTTTTCTCTTCCACGTAAAGCTTAAACGACGCAAGTAAGTGGTCATCTGGAAGCGCAGAGTCTGGGCTATTAGGCGTCCTAAGTGCGGTTCCCGGTTCCAGATCTGAAGAACAGAGCAGTCGAGGAATCGATTTTCAGCGACAATTCCGGTTCAGTTACCCAAGTTCGGGGCCATTTTCGAGTAATCCATTCTCGCATGGATTCAGCTCTGTAATACGGCAAAAATTCTCTTAATTCTTTATATGGTCTGCGGTGGTGCTCAGCGGCAGTTTTAAAATCTTTTACTACATAAAACCCTCGAACGGAAATTCTGAAATTTTGGTCGGTCTCCTGATAAATACTTCTAGAAAAAAAACTATGAAAGGATGTTCGACAATCCACATGCGAAAAAATTCTCCATGATTTGCTCTTTCAGATGGTATCAAAAGTTTGACAGAAAATATTTGGCAACACGTTCATAACGACGTCGAAACTTTAGCGCGCATTTCCAACTTAACACCCTAATAGTTCGAAAGCTTCTTTTTATAAAAGCTTGCAAACTAGTATGTTTGAGCTTGTTAGCAAGTTATTTTTGAGAATTTCTTGTTTGCAGCCTGCTCCTGGGATTCTGAGAAAGCGCCAAAATCTTTTAGGGGTGCGGGAAGGATCGATTGTCAGCTGATCTATTCACAAACCACCGCTCTTTCGGAGTGAATTCACTCAGTATGCTCTCAGTTACACCAATTTACCTCATTTTTGGATTTTTTGTTTTTGGTAACTGTAAATCTTTTCCATTAGTATTCTAGGAAAACTGCAGCTGTTCGATTCCCATAAGGGCTAGTCTCTGTCGTAGCTTTAATTTCCTTCAGTTTCTCCCCCGTTAGCGAAGTTCATGATGTTTCGATTCTCTCATAATATCTTTGTTTATTGGTACTGTTTTTGCAATGATCATTTCTTCTGCTACCGTGTGGAGATGTTGCGGTTCGAAAAAGATAACTGATTTTGCCAACATCCGCATGGTGAAAAGGAATGGCCTATCGATCCTCTTCGACCCGCATCCCATGGCTCGCGTAATTCGACCATTCCTGTCGGATGAAACGCGATTACGAACCTCTAGAAACAGTATTTACAGAGCCAGTTGGAAGTTCTGTCTTTTACAAAGTGTTGAAGACCCTCCATCCTTCCGAAATAAGCCAAGATCTCAGAGACAAAAATTTTCGTGGGTGCTGCCTTTAAAATTATCGTAGATAAACACTACCGCACTCAACTGAGAAGACGACAAGGCACGGAGACTATTATATAATACAAACATTTCATAGCTAAATAATGTACTGTCAAACACTCAACTGACCTAAATCTAACGAGCGACGTCTCCAAACACCTCCCTGAAACGTGGCCGATTCACTCTCCAAATACCTGGAGCGTAGCCAACCATCCATTTATTATTGTATTACGTTGCTGTAGCAGCAAGAGTCTTCTCAAGTGGAAAGCAGTGATTACCGCTGGGTGGAGCACTGCAGAATGCGCGCTGCCTGTCAGGTATTGGGTTCGCGGCTGGTCGGCTGTCGATCAAAAGCAGACCGCCCGCGCAGCCCATTCCTTCCTAATTCTCATCCCTCACACGGCCCGTCAGATTTGGGTGCGCAACTAAACCTCTAGAAGCGTTTCAACATATATATATATATATATATATATATATATATATATATATATATATATATATATATATATATATATATATATATAATGATAGAGTAGATATTTTACGATATGATATGCTATGTGTGTATGTGTACACGTACGTCTACACACCATCTGTGACACGAGTTGAAAAGACTAGCAGGACTGCAATATTTTCCCCCAAATAGAAACTTAATAGCGTCCGGAGCTGCTGCAGCAACTGAAAGTGCTTAGCGTTACCAGTGATAAAAATAGTTGGAGTCGAATCAGCTTCAAAATGTCTGAGAAAGTCAATTTCGATTTCCCAACGAAACTCAGGAAAATCTGGGAAGTGTTAAGCATGTCAGCTGCCGGCACTAGTGTATTAGCTACGATTAACGCTTGCGATTAATGCTTGCGCATTGCTTCTGTCTCAGAAGGTGTGTTTAAACAAATTAACGAAGAAATTACATTTTTACAACTGTTCATGAGCAAAGAAGTAATCCTGTATATTTTATGCATGATCATTATAAAAAGATTCGGAGGAAATCCAACATACACAAAAAAGGAAAAATTGAGAGAATAACGGCATACATGACAAGTGCACGAATACTTTTTGTCATCCATAAAATGATGCGGAAAGACGAAGTAGGAGGAAGACATCAACTTGCTTTCATAGCAAATGGAAAAAGAAACATGTGGTCGCAAGTACGGAACATGGCCCAGATTTTTGAGGAACGTACGTGTAACAATTCCGAGATATTGTCCTGAACTCAATTTGGGATGAGCAGACATCATCTACTCAAGTTCAGGTTTGAAAATAGCATACGGTCAAATATGCTAAGGTTTTTCCAGTACTCACACAGTATTGTCAACGTTCTTACTTGCATGCAACGAGCAGTTTTTAATCACCTTCAGAAGTTGATCACCTTCACAAATATGTAGGAGTTCACCTTCCTGTTACAAGGTCAGCCCATCAACCTCAACATCACCGGCTAATCAAATAAACTTGGAGTTCACGGATTCCACCATGTTTCACCTATATATATAATTAAAACACGTGTAGTCAGATGAAGTCAAGAGGAGTAAGTGCTGTATACTGGATGTCTTCCACGAATCGCTGTAGTTTTCATGAATTTTGATCTGAACGAAGCTGACAACGCGAGGAGCAACCAAGGATTTGAGAGCGCGAAGAAGTCTGCCGAGACAGTGAGCACGATGATAACCAGAGCATGGCCGTCCGTTCCCACTGAGAAGATTCCCAATGCCAGCACACACTGAAATGATAAAACGATAAAGTTTTCTCTACATGCGGTATAACAAATACTTATGGTGATGGACCCGTAAAGAAGATCCTGCTCTTCTTTACTATGTTTAACGTTTCTCCCTCGCACTTAGGATGCAGAAAATATTTGAAAATTTACCGCCACTGCACTTCCAATTTCCGTTTTTTCGCATGGTTTTGCAGTGAGATTTTCCAATAGCAAATTGTTTCGAAACACTCTCCTTCTATTCAACGTAGAGATCATTACCAACGTAGAGATAGACGTAGAGATCACTACGCAGGAAGGCCCATTTCCTGTGCTGCGAAAATCAACCAAAATTTGCTTGACCTGCCTTAAATTTCGATAACTTTACTGACAAGCGATTCACCACCCATCGCATTATTGAGAAATTTTGTGGTATAGGGGCCATCTTCTCCAACTTCAGAAACTAATGCTACCTAAGAAAAAAATTGTCAAACATGCCGACACAAAATGACAACCTCCGACTTTCTCGCTTAGCAGTTTTCCGTTTTCTGGACATAGGGCATCAGGAATGTGCTCGTAAACTACATAAGTAGTGGTCTCTAATATTCATAGAAATCATGCCGCTTGTCAAGATTATAATTGGGTAAAGTTGGGGAAAAGTAACGCAAGCGAAGAAAAACCGACAAAACTTCCACACCAACCTAGTATTTTCCATTCAAAATGGCGGAAATTACAAATCTCTTGAGATTTCGTTTACAACAATTTCTGCAGGAGAAAAGAGCGGGGTGCGGTTTTCCCTCCAATGAATAGCGTTGGCCTTGAGGCATCATTGGGTATCATTGGGTCATTGGATGATTTCGTACCCCATGTGTATGATTACCCACGGGTAGCAGCTCGGTACAGACGACGTCGCGTGTGGTTAAAATATGCTGATAGGTGCAAGGTGAAGGGGGAGATTGCTATGTTAACACATGAGCAAAACTCTTCCTTCACCTTGCATCTATCACCATATTTTATTAGATTTACCATGGGTGAACCCGATGATGTATCGAGGTCTAAATTACTCAAAACGCTTCCGTTGAACAGGATTTGAAAAAGCACCTCTTCCTTTGCTAAGTTCCTCAGACACATAACCGCCCCTTGCGATGCACTATAATAACCACCGCTCCGAAAGCAGCAGAATAAATCCTCACCGCCCCGACAGCAGCAGAATAATGATCTTGCAAACACCAGCCACCGCCCTTTGCGTTGCAGTATAGCCAATTCCGCCCCGACAGCAGCAGGATAGATAAGCATTTTCCTACCAGGCAATAACTCTGGGTGACCCTAGAGAAATTTTGGTCCAATTGGGTCACCAGAGGAACCTTTTCGTGGCCACGGCGCAAACCGAGCGACCCGAGGGATTTTGGTGAAACACCAGGTGATCAAAAGGAATTTCGATAAGCCACTAATCGAACCCTAGAAAAAGCTTTCAGCTAAAATTTCCTCACTTTTGTGTTCTCTCCCACCATCAAGTACTTTTGTGAAAAACCATGGCGCTACTAACAACGTACGCCTGATTTAACACTCAAAATCCTGTCAGAAATAGGAAACTTACGGTCTGCGTGCTTGAACATGTTTTTTGAATGAAGCTCACACACATCCTAATTCACCTTTGCTCAGTTGATAAAAACTAGCCCAAGTGTAGTATGGGAGTAGATACACATTCGAAAATACAAAGGACTTTGATGTACAGAACACCCGGTAAGGTCGGAGAAAATGTCCTCCCAGAATGTCATTAAGTTTCTGCAGGAGCTGATGTATGAAAAAAAAACCAAATGGATAACGATCAACTTGATCAAATTTTGGGGACCAATTTTTGATCAGAGCATCGCACTAGTAAGAAATTATGTCGAAGAATTTTGCCAATAACATTTCTAGCATTTTCCCAACCCTATTTCCCCTGGAAATGCTTTGAGAATAAACACAAGAGTTTGCTTTCGCTCGTTATTATTAGGATGAGGAAGTATAAACGTCTGTTTCAGGAGCAGCTTAAAAATTTTGTTAAGACAAAGGTTCAAAAGCGCAATCCGAGAAACACTTTTTTTCATTAATCAATGATTCTCCTCCTTCTTTCACACAGGAAACCAAAGCCCTAGTTAAAGAGTTCGGTTCGCTGTGGGTCAAAATGTCAATCCATCCAAATTCTGGTACCCTCAACCTTTTCGATGTGTTTCTCCTCCGAGGAAAGGTAGGTCCATGGGTGCAAACAATATTTTGTAGTGTCAAGCCTTGGCTAAGAGGCGGTTATTTGAGGGACACCAAAATCCAATTTTGAGAATAGATGCAGTCGTAAAAGTGATTGGCACCATGAATTCCGGTTCAGTTACCCAAGTTTGAGGTATTCCCAAGTAGTCGTTTTCTGCGCGTATGTGATCGAGAGGCGAAACGAACTTTCTCTATCGGCATTTTAGGGATATGGCATGCTTCACAGCGACGCTGTCGCTGCGACCGTTCACCACCAAAAGTTCTCGTGCAACTGACACCAATATGCTATCCAACGCAAATGTGTGATAAGACATGAGGACGTGTAACACTTAGTTATCATCATTTTCATTCATTTTATGCACAGCGGCGGTGTCGCTGTGGAGTATGCCACAGCCCTTATGAAGTTTGGTGCAGTGCTACCGGTAATATGCCTTGTACAGTTTGAACACCATGCAAGAAAAAATTGCACATTTCTTCTGTCACCTTCCGAATTTGTTTGAAAATCGAAAGATGAAGTAACCTAAGCAATTCTTGGAACAATAGACATGTAATAGATCGCTCTTCAAAATGAACACACAAACGCCTTCAAAAATTCCAACGCGGTTGAGAAATATGAGCACGAAGTCGACAGACATTTATAAGTCCTCAACCTAATATTACCTTTATCGGCTGAGTTTTGGATGGTTTCATTTCTGTGTAACCAGTACCTATTACCATATACATATAGGCATTTAACGCGGAAGGTTCCAGCAGTCACGATGATGTCGATTGTAACGAATTGTATTCGTTTTAGTGGGTGAGAATTATTTTGCATGACAAGGCTACCATGCCATGAGTATGCACCAAAATGATCGGGTTGAAAGAATAGAGGATATCAGCACGGATGGCCGCGTGGATAAAACAATAGGCTCTCAATCATTCAACTTCAAAGGAGTAGACGAGGTGGGTTGGTTTGAATCCTGCGCGAGGCAAAGGAGGTTCAAATAGATTTCCTTGCATTTTCTTATCCTACTCAGAACCTCTGGAGCAAGTTGCAAACAAGGATCTCTCAAAAACAGCTTGCAAACAAGCTCAAATATACTTGTTTGCAAGCTTTTGCTGAAAAAAGCTTGCAAACAAGTATGACGTCATCACCAGCCTGAGAAAATAGTTGCCGACAAGCTTTTCATTTTGCAAGTATCTTACTCGGATATGGAGAACAAGTATTTCACCAGCTTTTCATTCTGCAACTATTTTACTAGCTTTGCGCTGATACTCCTCAGTTATCACGCAGAAGTGAAACTATTTTATCATGTGGTAGAGTATTCTAGCGGCAGCATGTAATGAAGAGCGGCAGTTACACCATTTTCGTTCACAGCGTAGGTTATAGGTTTCGAATGTTTTTCTCGATTTTTTTGAAACTCCTCGAAACAGGTCTTGAGGAGATAGCGTTTTGAGTTAAGTTTACAAGATTTACTTCTACCTATTCAGGAGTTCCATGATACCGACGTTATTGCTCTGTTCAAGACCTTTTAAGGGAGCTTTCCAAATCGATTATGAATGAATATATATATATATATATATATATCGGCTAAAAAAGACCAATTTCTTTCGAAGAGCTAGATTTATTTTCTCAGCAATCACTCTGAAAAAAGGCAAGTGTTCAAATGAGAGACTAATTAGATCAATAGACTCTACAACCATTTAGAACTTCTCTGATAACCGTGCAGCGCAACCAACAGCGTAATACGTACGTCGAATGGAAACCGTTGCAGCATCTCCTCCCTGCTGCTCTATCTTCCCCTCATCTGAGGCTACAAGGACGAAAGCTTGAGCAGCAATTGAAGCGAGGAGCGGAAGGAGATGCTGCTTGGGTTTTTACTCGACGCATTACGCTGTTTGGGCTGAGTTGGTGCTGCACAATTATCAGAGTCTTGTTCGAGCTTCTGATATTTTACAGAAAAGATTTCCTCCCAAATTTGCCGCCTGTTTAGACAATTTCGGACTTTGGTTGAGTGATGTGTGAAGAAGAGAAGAGACGTAAAGAACCGAGATGAGCGGTAGCCGAAGTCCTTCTTAATGCCGGCAATAAAGGTGTTGTCATTCGAATGAATGCTATCCACAAACCTTCCTGTTCTAACCAGTTGACTTCGGAGAACAAATATTTTACCAGATTTCATTTTGCAGCCATTTAGCAAGGAAGTGGTCAAAACAACTATTTTACCAGCATTTCGTTTGCAACTATTTAGCAAGGAAGTGGCAAAAATAGTATTTTACCAGCTTTAGAATGACTAGTTTCTGATGCGATCTGAAACTAGTTTTCCAAAAGCTGGTTGAATAGTTGTTGCAGAGGTTCTGAGTATGAATTCTATAATGATGGGCGTCGCTTAAATGCTAAGGGTGGCTCAAGAACGGCTCATATAGCCAGCATCGAGCATACATTCTGAGTTTCCAAATTTTTCCTACGAGCAAAGCGCGGAACCAGTGGCTACCAATATAAATCAGTTAGCAATGCCCACATAATGTCAGCGTAGAAAAATTAGGCCTACTTTCCAAAATATGCTCACGAAACTCCGTGAGCAGTGCTCGTCCGCTGCCACACCGCTACGTGTGCATGACCGCCCTTACACCACCAGGAGCGTGGCATCACACCCCATTTGCTGGATGGTGTGACGGTCCTGGCGGTCTAGTGCAACGCAAGGGGCGGTGGAATGTCTGAGTTCGATAAGGCATGCAGGGCGTGGCGAAAGTCCTTGAACAAGCATAAACGCTTGCTAAATCCGGAAGCAAGGGCAGCGCAGAAAACCAAACACTCTTCTCTGTTTATGACCTTATTGGAAGCTCAAATATCATCTTCGATTCTGAAATATCCTCTTCTCGTCTGTACACGAATTTCGGAAAACCCAGGTAAGACTGGCGCGCAACTAGTGAAGGTCCTTTCTTCCCCACCTCTATTCTCAGGCATACGTGTGATAGCGGTGAGACAGGGGTCAAAAAAGTTAAGATGAATTCAACCGAATCTGTTAAAATATTGCTTAGAAAATCAACAAAAGATCCCAGGTTCGACTCTCTTTAATTTACTTTGGCATTACTTTTTATGTTAGTAGAATGTCAGTTGTTATAGCTGTGTCTGCCAAAACTGTCAGCCTGTTAAGGCTGACAATTTTGGCAGACACAGCTATAATAATTGACATTCTACCAACAAAAGATCGTTCGTTCAAAGCTGGAACGCCGGAGCTCACCGGCTTTCAGTTTTCGTGCCGGGACCAGCGCTCAGCTTAACGTGAGAAGTGTTCCAGCTCGATTTTCACTAATTATTTCGGTAGTACCGCAGACCTGTATGTTGCGCAGTTGTCAGCGATCTTCTTTATGGAACTCCCTATAAAATGACACCAAGACCGACAAATTCCGTGGGAAATCCAGGGAGAAATCTAATTTTTTAAGTTTAGACGGGGAATTTGCGTCCTTTAAAATTTCTCGCCAATCTTGAGGAACTGTGACTCGCGCAGTTGTCTGTCCAATTTTTGATGTCATTGTGAATACAGTGGTCACCACAGGAAATGAGTTTGTCTGAAATTGGCCTGGAAAACGGGTCATTTTTTAGAAGGTTTTTTTAGTGAATATCTCTTTCAATTCGAAAAACCAGATGTTGCGCAGTTGTCAGCTGCCGAGCTCGTGAGATTCCTAATAGAATGGTATGTAACACTTGGTACTTCCATTCATGCTTGGCTGAAAAAGCCCGCCTGAGACAAATGCCCCGTGTAGCTCAGGGGGGTTAGCGAGAGAGCACGCGATATTGGAGGGAGCCAGACGCGAGGGTGAGACAGACGGGGCATCAGTTTCACCCTAGGTTTATCGTCAGGAGTGAACGAAATTACCTAGTCATGACTAATAATAACGGGCTTATTCTGTATTTAAGTGTGTAAGTGTGTGTGCGTGTCTGTGTGTCACGAAATTCATTCATCCTACATTGAAGGATCAGTGGGGCGGCTGTCGTACACCAATCATATGCCCAAGTGGTTTACCGTTCCTCAGCGGGTTCAGCGCTGTGATAAGGGTACGCCGGCGCTCAAAGTGGGGGTAGCCAGGTCCACCGCTGTGATAAGACTACGCCGGCGCCCAAAGTGCGGGTAGCCGGGTCCACCGCTGTGATAAGGGTACGCCAGCGCCTAAAGTGGGGGTAGCCGGGTCCACCGCTGTGATAAGAGTACGCCGGCGCCCAAAGTGGGGGTAGCCGGGTCCACCGCTGTGATAAGACTACGTCGGCGCCCAAAGTGGGGGTAGCCGGGTCCAGCGCTGTGATAAGGGTACGCCGGGGCCTAAGTGGGGAGACGTTTTGAAGTGGGTTTCACGGTGTGAAAGGGTGTGTCGGGATTCAGAGGTGTGGAATCGCTTGGAAAAATGAAGGAATGCACACATACGGGTACAATCCTACGCGAATATCCGTCGCGGCTTTGTCTCCTACATGCTTTTCTTCCTCCCCTGCATTACTTGCTCATCACTCTCTGTCCTTACCATTCGTGTCTGGATGAGCCACCCCCTTCACTCTGTTTACATACAGCAGTAGACTCTTATCACTTAGCTACCACAACAGCCAGCTAAACATAGATCACTCCAAGTGATCATTTGCACTGAATCGGTTACATCCAAATGCTCACAGCCCCCAGGGCCTATCAAAGAGCGTCACTTTGTGGAGATGAGAGAAGGCCTGGCAGATTCGAGGGAATTTCAGGAGAGCGTTGAAACTATTTGAGGGGGATGTAGGTATGACGCGAAAGGTTTTCAGGGTTTTCTTTGCATTCAATGTGAAATATGCGAGCGAAGCGAGCATTAGTAGAAGTCTGGAAGTCCGGCGTCAGCCGGACGGCCAGACTGGTATTATATATCGCTCTGCTCAAAATTTCATTCCGAATTCACCTGACAACGCGCAACATTCAACTCCTTCATATAAGCAAGATATTCCCGTTTTCACGTTTTGAATCATTTTTCAGCCACTTTCAGTTGCACTTCTGTGATCTTACTACCACTTAACCCTCAATGACATTGGTAACCCGTCTGACAATTGCGCAATGCTTAGTTTTCCAAGTAGCGAGCGATACTGTCGGTTAAACCTGTTGTGTCTTACCGGTTTGCTGGAGGCGCTGTTGTGAAATGGCAGGCGATCCGGATAATCGCTTGATAGTGCGATCACAATCCTGCATATAAACCCAGGGTTTGGTAGGGTCAAGTCAGTTTACGTCGGTACTAGTCCAAACCAGTAGTTCCAGTCACCAGTCCAGCGAACCGGAAAGAAGCAGCCGCCTCACCGCCTCCTACCTCATCTGGCCATAATAAACTGTTACTATAACAGTGCTCTACTACAGAGGTAGCGAGTCGTAGTGTGCCCTCCTGTGGGATAGAGGGACACAACAGTGGCGATCAGGCCAGGAGAACTCCATACTGTGATACTCACACGGAAGCGCAGCATGGAAAGACCCACTGGGAACAGTAGAAGAATTCTCTTTGGTGAGAACGATCGAAGACGATTAAAATGGACCCACAGGTGACGATGACGATGTTCCAAGACATGATGAGGGAGGAAAAGAAGGAGATGATGGAGATGTTCTTGAAACATCACACCAGATCCGAGCCAGTGATGGGTGCCAATGAAATGGCATCAGTTCCTAATGTGATGTCAGCAATGAGCAGTCGAATTGATAAGTTTGTTTTCGATCCGAACACTGATATGTGTTTCACTAAATGGTTCCTGCGATACAAGGACGTCTTCGTTGAAGATGCAAAGCAGCTCACTGAGAGTGCTAGGGTAAGACTGCTATGCGAGAAGTTAGATGCTGAAAATTTTGAAAGGTATCAAGGGCATGTGTTACCAAAGGAAGTAACATAAATAGGTTTTGACGAGACGGTGCCAACCCTCAAAGAGCTCTTTGACGTGAAAACATCAGAGTTCACTTTACGGTATCAGGGCCAAGAGTTGGAGAAGAGTGATGCTGAAGACTATCCAGTGTACACTAGTAGAGTGAATGAATTCTGTGAAAGAGCGAAAATCCATGACCTGGATTGTGATGGTACAAAGTGCCTTCTCTGGATTTTCGGATTGAAGTCGCAAAGGGAAGCCGAGATCAGGCAGCGACTTATAGCAGTGCTCGACAAGGAATACAAAGTACTGGGAGCGTGAAAACTTCCTGAGTTTGAAGAATGATAGTGAAACCATTGCTGGCAACACGAAGCCCGTGGAAACAGCAACCAAGGAAGAGCGCAGAAGGCGCGAATGGTGGAAGTGTTGCGGTGATGATTTCGCGCAACTTCTTCTTCCTCAGCGTTCTTCCCATTTCGTAGCGGAGTCCGCTTTGCTGGTCCTTTGACGCCATATTGCCCTGTCGTGCGCCTGGTCCGGATGGATCCTAGCCAGCCTGAGATCAGCGTGCAGGGTCTCGAGCCAATGTTCTCCTTTTGGCCTATTTTCTGATACGTCTAGGTCGTAGCCGATCCTACAGACTTCATTGCCTTTGGCACAAAGAACGTGACCGAACCATCGCACCCGCGCCTCGTGAAGCTTGTCGGCTATCGCAACAACTCCAAATCGCTGTCGTATGTCTTGGTTGCAAATGCGATCGAGTTGTGTTACGCCACCCATCCACCGCAGCATTCTCATCTCCATGACGCTAATTCGACGCTCCATTTCCTTGATGGTAGGCCAACAATCGGCACCATAAAGCGGGACAGGACGCACTACGGTCCGGTAGATCTTTGATTTAAGGCGGTCTGGGATGTTCTTGTCACACAGCACACCTGTCAGTAAGCGCCACTTCAGCCTCACATCATTTCGCGCTACACTGCAAAACCCTGGTTTTGCAAGAAGAGCAGGAGAACAGGACACAAGGAAAAGTTCTGTAATGTTGCAAATCAAGGGAAGGCTGTTGGTAACGACAGCGGACGACGGAGAAGCCCTCAAAGCAGCGACAACAGCAAGAACACAGGCAACAAGAACACAATTCGGTTTTTCCAAAAGTACGTACGTGAAGTGAAGATTGCAAATGCGAAAGCCAAGGTAAACTCCACCCGAATGCACGTGGAAGCAAAGACGAACCATTATCGAGTTAGTTTCCTTCTCGATACTGGATCACATATAACATTGCTGAATGAGGATGTTTGGAGAAGCATGGGTGCTCCAAAGCTAGAAAACACGAATGTTGTCGTAAAGAAAGCCAGCGGAAACTTGATGAAGATCCGGGGCAAGCTATGGTGCAAGTTCGAGATCAAAGGATATGAGAGTGAGGGTTATGCTTATGTGACGCCTCACGATTCATTGCTAGGACTAGAGTGGATCCAGAAGAATGAGCATATGTGCTATTACGTGAGAATGATGGTCGCTGAGGTGAAAGCGGACGAAAATGATGATGTTGCCGTGAAATTCAAAAAGAAGTACCCTGAAGTCTTTGGAGGCTTGGGACTGTGTACAAAAGAAAAGGCTAACTTGCAGCTAGTGAATGATATCCGTCCAGTGTTCAAGGCTTGTAGGCCTGTACCTCATGCTGCCGTTGAAGCTGTCAAAAGGGAACTTGACAGGCTTTTGGAGATGGGAGTCATAACCCCAGTGACACAAAGTAAATGGGCTGCTCCCATTGTCTGCGTGAGGAAGTGAAATGGAAAGTTGAGAGTATGTGCTGATTTCGCAACTGGACTCAACAGAGCACTTGAGTCATTTGATTATCCTTTGCCGGAACCAGACGATTTCTTCGCGAAGCTCAGTGGAGGAGCGGTGTTTTCGCAGATCGACTCAGACAATCGCAGGGGCAAATCCCGTTCCATCCGCGGGGAGGTTGAGTCTGCTAGTTCCGCAGCCTGAGAGTGTTGAGGATCTACTTTCAAAAGAAAGACTCGACAATGCTTTCTTCAGTTTTTCAAATGCAGTTTGCTGTTTGGAGATCCTCTCCCATTTCATATCTTTCTTTAGAAACGCGTCTGGAGGTCCACGCAGGCATAAACGCTGAATAGTACATTATCATGCACTGTCGTAATGACTGTTGTTTTTGTGTTCGCTAAAATATCACTTTCCTCCAAGGGAAGTACGCAACGCATTTCGACGCAGTTGTTTTCGTTGGAAAGCATTTGAAAATCAAAGAAAAACACAGCAATCATAATTGGACAGGGAGATCATTGGCTAGGGGAAATAACAGGTGATTTCGATACTCGTTACGTCAATTCCTAGAACTTTTAGAACTTTGAATCAACAGTTCATTGGGCAATTCCATGCATCAATAAACTACGTAACAAAGTAAGAAAGGCTCACTAGTTTAGAAAGGGACACTGGGGAAATGAGTCACTCAAAAACTACTGCAACCCTTCACGTGTATTTGCATTTCAGAACCACGAGAAAAGTGTGATTGATGAGATTCCGAGGTAGGGGTCTCCTAAAGCTATTACATGCATGGCCACAATACTTTTCCTCGAGAACCTACGGGCAGCGTAGGCATGTCAAGTCATACTGGAATGAGCACCTCTAAAAAACTGTAGACGAATATTGGGTCCGGTCAGTTTGAGCGGCTTTCCCTTGAACATGAAAAATTATTGAAATTGTTGCCAGGTTGGGAAAAAGCACTCTTTGTTCGGAAGAACCGCAGCAGCTGTACGAAAGAACCGCAGATCACCGGTCAGTTCTTGTGGTTTTCTGCTGCGACCCTTCTGAAAATTTGTCTGTCGAGGGAAGGATACCAGATGTGTGCACTCAATGCCGCTGCAGAAACAGTTACGACGTTGTATGTGCAGTATATACGTGCAGTTTCTACTTTCATCCACCGAAACAGTAAGAAAATAAAGATGCCGTGCAAAATGAATGCGGAATTTGTTATCACCAATCCAAATAACCCTATATGCAAAATTCCATGGCAGAATAGGTTCATCTACACCCGTTTTGCAGCAGTCGAATCATTCATGGAGATCTCACCTGATCAGGTGAGTTGTGGTAAGTGTCTCACTCCGCAAGGAAGCAGTCCTAAGTTCAATTCGTGCAGCAATTCGGCTTTTTGCATTTCTTTTCCACATGCTATTTTCCTTTGAGGATCTATTCTATGCTACTTTATAATGTTTTCCACTTATAATTCCGTGTTCTCAAAGCGTGAGAGCTTCTTGGAGGATTCTCATCACCTCGTCATTGTCAGCGGTGAAACTGCTGATGGTGCGGTTGGCCTTACGTGGCCCAGACTTCCAAGGATTTTTTTTTCGCTGAAGCTCTCCATAGTAGGCTTATTCGATGTGCTAAACGCGCATTTCAAACCGCAACCATAATTTTCTGGGGACACGGTAGAAATATTGTAGCAATCCGAAAGAAATTGCCCATTTCGGCATTAAAATGGTAGTTTCACGCTGAATGATGTCGACATTAGTGATCAGCGTCTGATATAGCCCTTCCCTGCAAGATTTGAGAGATTTCTGCGAGGTGCCTAAACTTGTCCATGCCCACATGCGTGATTCTCCCTTGGTACGACCTGTACGAGAAATTCCATCTTTGGCAAACCCGCAAAGACGGGCATACCTCCCTTGAAGTTTTGCATATGGGGTTATTTGGACCGCCACAAATTTTGCATCCATTATGAATCGTAACGCTATTTCCGTGTGGTTACGGTGGATTATTGTAGAAAGTCCTTGCAAATAGACACTGCACATACAATGGCAATTTTCCTGCAATGGCATTGAGCACTAATGGAGAGATCAGCATTCCTAACTTCATATTGCGAGGCATATCTCATTTCAAAATGCAGCGGCCATCTGCTATCCATCCGTTGTGAGGTGTGAAAAATTACTTCGACATATTTTGATTTTTTCTTGTAAAATTACGTGCGGAATCTGTTGTAAAGGAACCCAACACACTTGAGTTCATAGCTTGACACCATCGAAGTAGATTTCTTTCCATTTCATTTATTTTGTCAATATGACATTAAATTATCTTGTACAAAACAATTGGGACATACTATAATTGACAAAGAGCTATTGAAGAGGTGGGCATTGCTGATGATCACGATGAAACGTGACTTGTAATGTGCCCCAAATAGTAAAAAGTCAGCGAACCTACGGGCGGCGGTTTGCTGGCATACGCCCCGTCTTTAGAGATAGATGCAGCGCCTCAGAGTGGATCAACAACTTCAAAAAAAGTTAATCAGATTCTTCATAAGACTCTTACCTGACAAATCGTCATCGAAATAACGGCCAGTGTGAACGACGAAGAATAAACCAGTAGATTCAACTGCAGTCGTCGAGCAAAAGCCTGCTGCTCGAATAACTGTAAAGTTTAATGACTAAATCTATGAAAAACTCCGAGAAACACTGTCCACAGAAGGAAAATTAGGAGAAGTATAACTTGAATTTTCCGCGAAGGTATAAAGTACAGAATTATCATAATCCATATACCTTAAAGACATCGATACATTGCCCTATACAGTACAATACTAGATTTTTGGTCCATAATTTTAATTTGCTGTGAATTCTCACGTTTAAGGGGAAACTCAGGAAAATTAAATGAAAATAATTCCGCTATCACCAGAGGAATCAGAAACTTTCAAAGTAGTCATTTCTTTGAACACGAATTACACGTACGGTATGTAGGCAGACATTTGATTCCTCCGCACGCACGTATATCTACGTTGATGCGAAAGAAAATCTTGTACTTTTTCTCAGAAAATACAAGAGCTTTCAGTCAGTTCAAGAAGAAGCAACTCGCCATTGAAGTAATAACTTCAGAAAAATCCTAGCGTACCTTCAAATTTCGCTGTTGAGAATGCTTCAGAAGGGCGAGAACATTCAGCAGAAAACATGTCAGACCAAAAAACACGTAGATACAGCTGGATACGTAGGAGTTGATCTAAGATGATGGAACCCATGGATCTCCCAGAAGTCACGATAATCGCGGCCTACCTGCTGATCTTCATCGTGAATAAGATACGGTACAATTTTTCCCCTAATGGCGATATATCCAGCTTCCTGAGGTAGTCGTACGGCAGTTGGAATGAGAGCAATCACTGAGCAGACGATGAAAAGTATAATCGTCCTTTTCATTGTCCACCACTGCAAATTTTTCCCTCCAGATTGTGGTGGTGTGGCAGAAGGTGCACCGATTTGCAGATTTTTGGAAAAATCTGGTTGTAATTTGATATTTCTCATTTGATTTTTCCTCCATTTTAATAGTGTTATTTTCTGGCAACTTTTTTTAATGCATTATTGGCTTTAAGGCAGCATTCCCGGAAAACTTTTATCTCGAGATTTTGGTGTAATCTATCATGTTCGAATGCGCTGACGCTGTTGTGGCTCTGCTTATTCCAGAACTTAGAATCTCCGTTTCCAGGTCGTCTAACCAGTGCTATCAAATAGGGAAGTTACCGCTGAGCGAACCCTGAGGTGCAGAGCAATAGGAACAATCGATGATGAAGACTTTTTAGTGTCCTGTTTTTTGGCACAGTAGCTTATTTGAACTGGTTTGCTTCTTCTAGAGTAGATGAAAAACTTCAAGAGATAGTGTAAAAAAATCCGAGCCCGCCAAGAAAACAAGGGCTAACAAGCAACAATGCCTCAAGATTGGCATGAAAATAAGATAAAAACTAGCACTGCCATGGGCCTACAAGGTGGCTGAAAAGTATTGGCGCTTCATTTGGCGCTTCCGTTTTCTCATGTATGAGAGTAATTCCATTTCTGTCTCATGTGTGGCTCATACATCATCAGGTGCTCTTCCTTCTGATCCACAACTCGTTTGGTTTCATGGAGGTATGTAGTAGTGGGCTCACCACGAATCTGTTGTCTGTTCCATGCGTTCTGGGAAAGTCATAACAACAATACAAGGAAAGACCATATCACTTCTGAAAACAACTCTGAAGGCCATCAAATTATGGAATGATGTAGGAGACACTAATATGAAAGGAACCACGTGTTATCCCCGTTCAATGATCACAGGAAGAACTTTTAAGGCCATGAAGAAGAGGAACAGTCGAAATGATGGGTCAGTCTGAGCAAGATTTCGAAGAGTCCTGCACTCACACGTTCCTCTAAATGGGTAGTCGCAGTAGTCGCTGCGAAGGATTTGAGACTGCGCAGCTATCGACTGGTCAAGGTGGGAGAGTCAACTGATGGATCAAAGGTGGGAAATGCAGAAAAGTGTTCCAGGTCTTCCTGATGCGGCGCGCGAAGATGTGTTGGGAAATAATGAGAAAGTTTTCACCAGTAACGTTGTCCACAATTCTCAGAACAATCCTAATGCTATCCGCTAAAGCTTCGACTCTCAAGAAAAAAAAGAATCGCCACAGTCTCACCGTTACAGAGAGTTGTGGTGGTTTTGAGATGAGTGCTCGCGATTGCGAAGACACATTCGGTTTTCACAGAATAAAATGGTAAAATCGACGCCAAGACCTGTCAAGATGACATTCTCAGAAAAGTGGTCGTCCAACGAAATTAAAAGAAAAACAGGAATCTTGAGCAGGAATATGCTCGGCTCCACAGTACCGAGACATCCATTGCGTGTTCAGAGTCGGTGTTCCCAGGTTTCCCCACCGGGAATTGATGACGTTCCTGCACTCTACATTCGGATCAATTGAATCTGTCTCACTGTACATTTGTAAAGCAGAATATGAAGAATAATTGTAACATGTACTCAGGATCTCTATCACCCGAGCTTAGAGAAGTTATTTGAAAATTAATGAAGAATACCTGCGGCGCACCGTGTGTTTTGTGGAAGCAAAGACGAAGGCCTGCATCAAAGTCAAGAAAGACCTTTCAGAAAACTTTTTGTGAAATTCATTAGTCATGTGTTTCTGTACCAGAAGCAATGTCAGACTTGAAGTAATTATGACTGACAGAAGAAGAAATATTGTTTTTCTTTGCGCCAATACTTTTCAGCCACCCTGTAGCTGCATCACAGAGATTAACCAGAGTAAACGAGTTGACATTAATGTTAACAGTGGGTAAATGTGTGGGATGTTAACGCAATTACCCGCGCTAATTTCAATGATGGATGCGGTCTACAATGGAATCCGAAAGAAGTGGAAAGCGAGGCTTGAAATTTTAAAGTTGTGTAGGGAGGGCACCAAACAGGTTCCGAAAACGATAGTAGTTATTTCCCGCGCCCCAAGGATTACCAGTTCTAGCGTAGTAGTAACACTACTCGCACGATTGGGCGGGCAATAAGTCCGGCTGATCCTTGAAAATCTTGTGGTCAATACGAGTGGTGGATAATTCTGGAGGATGTGTCAAAAGTATGGTAATAACACGTGTCTTTCTTTTAAAGAAGCGTGTTCTGCATTGAAGTCGAACTCAACTGAGAGGTTGTTTTGCGGCATTTTACCAGTACAGTACTCCAACGCTTAGGTTACGTCTGGTTCAATACTACGGTAACAATATATGCATTTTAAGACCTCCTGCATTTAGTGGATATTCACTTGCTCAGAATACAATCAATTTGTTTCATAGCCTTTTGAGGCACTCACTCAGGGAACCTAAAAACAGTGTTCTGCATGGCTGTGCATGGGTTTTGCATGACTTCGAGAGAATTGTGGATTTTTCGTGGATTTTGCGGGGGATTTGTATCGGATCTGGAGGGTGGGTTTTGCATGGGTATGTGTAGGCTTCGCACGGATTTAAAGGCAGCACCCACGGAAATTTCCGACCTCGGCACATTTCGGGGTAATCCCATGTGCTGATTATAAATACACAGTTGAAAGCAGCCTTGACCTGAATCCCTGTTTTCTGGGACCACTTAATTCATCGTTTTTTAGCAGGGTGGCCGAGCTGTGCGACCTATTCGTTGTGAACCGATTGAAAAAAGTCGATACCGCTGCCTTTTTTGCCAGCCGTTTTGTCGGCAAAAACGGTTTTTGGTACTGTTTTGCAACATTTCTGAAGGTTGTGGAAGAATCCAAAATTTGAAGAAGATGGCTTGACCGATAGAAGTGGCGCAAGAACACCAGTGAATTCCAAAACCATCCAAAACCAAAAAAAAAAATCAAAAATGGGACACTGCCGGAAAGTAGCCACACACAAGTAACTAAGCAAATTAACTTCGTGCAAAATAACAAGTCGAGAACTTCGTTGTGTCAATAAGTGCAAAAGAGGATAGCTAAGGGCTAAGAAATAGCTCAATAACAATTAGAAATGGCTGCCTACCAAATTAGCTGACGGCAGCGGTCCGCTGCCGCCACAACTCGATCAAACAACCCCACGCAGATCCTGCTGATCCACGTTAAACTACTTGTATCTTAGAAACGGCCAAGTTACCCGTGCTACTACCATCGTAGAGTTGTTGGGAGACCCGATGAGGTTCCAAAATTATCAAAATCTTGGAGGCGAAAATTTTCGTGGGTGCTGCCTTTAAGCATAGCTTGAAGTTACTAATAGAAAAAACCGGGTTTAGCACGGGATTGAACCGGAACTTGCATATGTATGCATGAGTTTTGCACCGACATGTAAATAACCGCTTATTTCCATTTTTTTATCAAGTCCTGCCGTTATGTCTAGACATTCGAGATGGTTTACGTCTGGAAAATTTACTAATTGGAACTAGCATGGTTATGCCAAGAGTACGTAAGTTTCTCTGAAATACAAAAATATTGCATATTAACATGAGGAACATCCACCATCTTAACACGTTCGGGACAACGCAGTTTTCGCGCGCGCCGCCACTTGGGACACACGCGCTTTTGCACAACTGGGACCCGTGCTCGACCGGTCGTGCACTTGGTCCCACGCGGTAGCAATTTTTCCTCCCCACTCAAAAAGCAAGATTTTTTCGTGAGAGTTATTCTTTTGTTTTGTAGTTCTCGAAGGTTCCTTCCATTTCTGTTTGTCTACTGATTTGTCATTGTTAGAATTTTAATTAAAGTTTATTGTTCTTTTAACTGTTCTAGTACGAAAAATCTCAAGAAGAAGTTTGAGAGAAGGTCTGCTTTGCCCACTGCGTGTGTAACACTCTAGTATATATGTCACTATGTTACTACGAAGGAATTAGCTGGCTGTGGACTTTTCACAAAGATGACACTAAATGGACAGTGCACGACCGGTCGTGCACGTGATCCAACGCGGCAGACACCGCGTGCTCGACCGGTCGTGCACGCGGTCGCGAACGTGTTAATATATGTAGGGAACACCTCAGTTGGATATCCAGCAGAAGTGGGTTCCCAACTAAGTGACTGAAATCGAGGCTTTGAGGCAATGAACATGAATCACATGACAATGTTTCAAATTACAACAAAATTCATCTTCTAGCTGCCATTTTCTTTGTCACTGCATTTTTTGGCCCACCCTGTGTGATGACTTCTATCACGAAGCTGTATTAACAATCCGGGGATTTTGAGAACAACACGAGGTATGAGATCGTTTTTTATAGGACCTGTCTTCCAAGACCAAACACGGCTCTGACGAAGAAAGAATTCTTCTGTAAATTTGTTATCACCTTCTTTATGGTTGTAGTTAGGAAATTCTGACATGGGCGCAGACAGTTCTGCCTTTTAGTGACCATTTAAGGTCAAATCTTAACAGTTCTTCTCAGGGAAAAAGGAAACAAACGTTTTCACAATGCCAGTCTGACGAAGCAATTGTCGGGTAACCGATGACTTAAGTTTCAGCGCTGTGAATCTGCTAGTGGGTACAAAAAGGTTTCGGCATAAATAATTGCGCTGATTCTTTCGCAGGACAACTCCAGAGACCAGAGTTTTCTACAGACACAAATTTTCTACACAAATACGGTGACGAAGAAAATGGCGACAAGAAAATGAATTTCGTTGTAATTTGGAGCGTTGCCATATGATTTGTGTTCGTTGCCTCCTACTAACTAAAATATTAGGTTGTAGTGATAGTTCCCGCGGTTTTCAAAAGTGTGCTTTTTCTAACCCCACGTTGCCTTGCAGCGACCTATGTCTTGTACATATAAGGAGGTCAGGTATGTAAGTGTTTATTATTATCATTCGCTGTAAACTCCTGCACAACCGCTACCAGAAAGATGGCCTTTTCAAAACAGTACACTTGCGGCCCTTTTAGTATACGGCTTCAAATCTGATGAATCAGAAACCGTATCCAGTCGCCTTTTTAACGCCTAATTTGGGAACGACGCAGTGACCGAACGCCCTGCACAGGATGGGACCAGACGCTTTTGTGTTGGCAAATTCAACCTCAATGTTTCCTCATGGTCCGGACGCGTATCCGGAGTCGACAAAAGTCGATTGCGATAGCTGCTAGAAACAGATCCAAGGCAAACTATGTATGGAAAGACAGAGGTTTTGGATGTTCACGTTACCACCATCGCCCATCACTGCGTCAGTTGGGAAAGGTACAAAAGCTATCACAGTGTGATGATGATTTGAAGAAACGCGGCCTCCAGCGACGTGCCGAGGTGGCTTCTAAATTGTCGTCGTACAGGTGTAAGAACTGGATGAAGCCCATCTTCACAGAAGATGAGAAGTGGTGTCTCTATGTCAACATCAAGTGCAGTACACCTTGGGTTAACAAGGTTGAGCAGCATGAGCCGCAGCCAAAGGCAAGTTTTCACCTTCTGGAGGTTATGATCAGTGTTTGGTGGGAATGCAAAGGCATCCTACACTGCGAAGTGCTACCTTGGTGTGACTGCAAAGGCATCATACACTGCGAGGTGCTACCACGCTACACTGCTCTTACAGTGGACTGGTACTGTCAGTGGCTGCATAGAATGGCCGCAAAAATCGCACGAAGGCGTCAGAATTACGGCACGATCCGATTCCTGCACGACCCTGCTCGTCCACTCATTATAAGAGTGACCCGCCAGAAGCTACTCGACTTTTGATGGGAATTGCTGACTTCACCACCGTACAGGCCTGATCTTGCGCCAGAAGATTACCAACTTCTCTTTACTCTCTCTAACGCCTTGCAAGGGTAAGCGTGCGATTATGAAGATGACTTGAACCACTGGTCGAGCAAATTTTTCGAGTCAATATCAGTACAGTTCCATGCCGAAGGCATCGAAAAACTTTCCAGAAATTGGCAAAGAGTGACAGTACATGATGGTGATTTATCCATTTCTCAATGTGTTTTCCTACTTCTAAAAAGTCAATAAAATTTAATGTTCCAAATCCGCGAGAACTTTCCCTACAACCTATATACCAGACAAGCTCCAGAAATATCCTCCGTTCGCTAGAAATCAGGCTTTGAGACATTCATTGGAGTCAGGAGCCGCGGCGCGCAAGTGGTTGGTATCAAACCGATCCTACGTTTTCCGGAGTGTTTTTTTTTTTTGAAAACTCCGGAATTCTATGGGTGATGAAGACGACTAGGTCCTGAGTGCTCAGAATTGGTACTAATCCAATCGATTCTTATCTAGGCAATTGAATATCCACACAACGAGCCCAGCAGGTCCTAAAATATATTGTTTCCCCATTCTTGAACCAAACGTAACCTAAGCGCTGCAGCACTGTCTCCTAGTTGAGTTTGACTCCAAGACAGAACACACTTCTCCAAACAAACACGTGTTGTTACAGTATTCCCGGGCCAACCTGTATAATACAGTGTGTATCATAAATATACGGGCACCCCAGAAATGGCGATATCTGCTTTCACTCACATTCCTGACAAAAGCCACTGCGACCAGTGAATTCGGCGTGCCCGAAAACCCTATATCACCGCCATTCAGCTAAAAAAAATGGAAAAATTAAGTGTAGCCCGTATTCGACCCCATCTTGCAGTGTAACATAATTATACGGGCACCCTCAGTAAAAAATAAATAAAATCATCCACTCACCCGGAATCTCCTGTCTTAAATTTGCAATAAGTGATCATAAGCACTCCTTAGTTACGCCTCCAGTGTGGCAAGGATCGGAGCCTTCTGAGGCGGAACAGGTGCAGATATGGGCTCGTCACTTTGCAAACTTCAGAAACCGCAGGACCGCCACGAATATTGACCAGAATTCGAGCGCAGTCGACGCCTTGGTGAAAATCCATGACTTCTACGGTCTGTATGAGAGATCTGCACGGTCAGGGAAGCTGTCATCATAACATGAGCGTCGAGTAGGAGTGATGGTTTTGAACACCATGCTGCACAGCATCGGGGTTCGAGCCAATTATCGACTCCTGTCTCTAGAACGACGGTATAGAGAAGGATAAAATAAAACGACAAGATTGTCCACTTTCTCCTTCGATATGTTCATAGGCTCACGGGGTCCCACAAGGATGCACGGCTACGGTTTGCCAGGAAGAACATGGCGACAGACTGGTGAAAGGTACGCATAGTTTTTCTGAGACTCACGAGGACTGGAATTCGTGTCCAGGTGATGTCCTTCGGCTTAAATAAGTTCAACTTGGATGGTCTGATGGAAATTGGAGGGATCTCCGCAACGAGCCGCAGTTCTTCAGCAGGGGGTATTTCGGAGGTGACACAGTCATGGTGTGGAGCGGCTTCTGTCCGAATGAAGGACTCGGAGTCGCCTTTGTCTTGATTTGAGTAAACTCATCTGACTACAGTGGAGTGTTCCGCGTCCAGCTCTTGTTCTTCCAAAGCCAGCGCAATGGAATTCTGCTCGTTTTCCAGCAGAACAACGCGGCGATCCACGGCGGTCGTTCGAAGATGGCATGGTTTGTGAACAACAATGTGACTGTTATGGCTTCTCCTCCCTGCCAGGGCTCCTACTCTGACCGTGGGCATTGAAATCTTTGATGAGGGCAACGATGGTACTTGAATCCCGACTAATGTGCTTGGTTATCCTGCAGGTGCTGAAGGTTGCAACGTGACGACCCCATATCTGCGCCTGTTCTGTCTCGGAAGGCTCCTATCCTCGCCACATTGGAGGCCTAACTGAGGAGTGCTTATAGTCACTTATTGCGAATTTGAGACAGGAGATTCCGGATGAATGGATGATTTTATTTATTTTTTACTGAGGGTGCCCGTATAATTATGATACACTACAATATGGGGTCGAATACAGCCTGCACTTAATTATTCCACTTTTGAAACAGAATGGCGGTGATATAGGGTTTTCGGGCTCGCCAAATTCACTGGTCGCAATGGCTTCTGTCAGGAATGTGAGTGAAAACAGATATCGCCATTTTTGGGGTGCCCGTATATTTATGATACACACTGTATATCCGCTGCTTTTTCTCAGAATGAACTTTGCGATCTTCCCAGAAACCCATCCAACTGATTAAGCAATTCTCGTCTCAAAATTACTGTATCATTACCCTATTAATCAAAATTAAGAGTGTTCTAAAATAGAATTCTCATCTGTCATTTGACTAACAAGGAATGTCTGGTAAAAAATCTCACATGATTGTGTTTAAGAGGTACGGTAATAGCAGTGAAGCGGTTGATCGAAAGCGAGAGTTGTGCGAACAGTTCCAAGAGGCACGTGTACTGAGACGCTACGAACCCGATCTGAAATTCAAACTCTAAGTGTTGTTAATTGTTAATAAAGGACAGCAAGTAAAGAACCATACATTACATGAGAAGTGAACTCAAAAAGCAGTACTAACCTTAGCAATGTATGGCTTGTTCAGCACTGCTGACCATCCGGCTACAGGAAATCGAAATGTGAGCAAGCTCACCATCACCTGCATCATATCAGCTGGCGCTGCAAGAGCACATCATTGTCTTCACACTACTTACAATTCCTTTTTTGCTTTGCTGATCCTAAGGAGTTGCTGTTCAGGTCCCGGGAAGGTTTCTGAAGGTATTTTGTTCCTGGTCAATATATGCAGATTTTCGGCTTACCTTTACAGGTTTCGAAACAGTCACTGAATTATTAAATAGAAACGAAAGTAAGTGGCGGAAAAGTTTACCGTCCACATATTTAGCGGCAGCTTTGATTTACTATCGGGTACCACTAGCCCTACTAGCCAGTGGTCACGCGCTAATGATGGATCCACTGGCGGTTTCCTTTTTTTCGTCATTTTTGGCAGTTCCACCCACCATGAGTGAGAAATAATGTTCCCAGCTTTTAGCTTGGCAGCTCATGCACTTGGTATCGCATGGCTATGAATTTCTCAGCATTTTCAAGTCCTTACTCAGGTGATACAGGTGAAATGGTGATCAATAAAGGAATTCTGTAAAATGCGTCTCTACAAGCAAGGCCTCAAACAAATCAATTCCATGGCATCGCCTCGCACTGTTTCACTAAAGAGACAGGGTCCAATCAAAACCTTCCCCATCCATGCTTTCTGCTCCCTGGTTCCTGGAGTCCGAACCACACGTGTAGCAAGTATTTCAAGTTCGAGGGCGCGACGTAAGCCCTATCGCAGGGTATGAGGTAAAACATCTGAGGAATACGGTAGTCGTGAGAAACTATGCTGCAGTTCACAAAGGGTGCTCGCGTACATGATGAACAACTGTGGATGAATACACACGCCTTGATGAGCACTTCCTGAGACCATCCCCAGCAAACGGACTATGTGGAGTCTTTCAGAAATGAATTTTTTCTACGACACCACAAAAGACAACATGTGGGGTGCGCCGTCTAACGTTATTTGAAAGCACGGCCGCTACAACCGTGCAAACGCCATGTCAAAACTAGTCGATGAGAATCATTCGTTGTTGGACATTTTCAAGGATTTTTTGATTGCTCCAGTCCAAGGCGTGGGCGACGAATATCCAAGGCGTGGGCGACGAATAGAAATCCAGGAGAAGAAATTTTGACCTGACCTTACCTTTAAAACGTTCGCGACAACGCAAACTTCGAGTGCACCGTCACTTAGGACACACGCGTTTTTCCACAAATGGGAACCGTGATCGAGCGATCGTACACTTGGTTCCACGCGGAACCTATTTTTCCGCTTTTTTTTCGTACGACATGGTAGTTCCAGTCCACGTGAATCTAAGGAAACCTATTACTACGCTACTGGAAGAATTTCATTTTTGGATGTTTCACAGATATACGACATTAAGAAGGGAGCGAACGAGTTAAGCCACCCTATAGTTAGTTGTACGAGCTAATTTCCTCCTTTCATTCGCTTCCAACATTCATATCACAATATACATATCTACCTTATCATTACAAGCAGGTGACACATAACGGAAAATATGTACGACCTACCCGTGGGTCGAATTCATTTTAACCACTTTTTTTCAACAGATCCTTCCCCAATTCTCTCCCCCACCCCCCCCCCCCCCCCCCCC
>JARK01001337.1:223285-237478 GCA_000688135.1 Ancylostoma ceylanicum | reverse complement strand
GAACTGTGGTGAGTTTCTCATTCTTCAGGAACAACATCTCGAGTTCAGTTCCTCTCACAGCCTGATGTTTGACATTTTCCTCCCACCTACTGTTTTCCTCTGAGATTCCATCCTATGCAGTTTCATAAGGTTTTCCACCTTCAGATTGATCATTTGGATGTTTGGAAACATTTGGAAGGATTCTCACTACACCGATGTTGGAAACAGTACACTGTAAGTTCAAAAGTTTATGCGATTTTTCAAAGGTGTAGTGAGAATCGAGATTCAATATCGGTGTAGTGAGAATTCTTCCAGATGTTTCCAAACATCCAAATGATCAATTTGAAGGTGGAAAACCTTATAAAACTGCAAAGAATGGATTCTCAGAGGAAAAAAGTAGCTGGGAGGAAAATGAAAAACATCAAGCTGTGAGATGAACTGAACTCTCGATGTTGGCCATGAAGAGCGAGAACCCTACCACTGCGCCACGACTCACGTATCACACCGACCTTGTGTGCCCTACGTTAGCGTTCCTGACATAGAAAAACGGGTATAACTCGTCGCAGAGACAAATTTAGGAGAAGAAGAAAACAGATTTGAAATCAGCGTCGCGAGCTGCGTAAGTCTGTATACACATCGCTATGAAAGGCGATACTGATCAAGTATCCTTACCTTGTCAGAAGACAATGAAAGATCTTATTGAGAATTGAAAATTCATTGCTAATGCATTTTGACCGTGAGCAAGCTCTTTACCTACTAGTAGATATTAGTGAACGAACGACATTTTCGGGAATATGGGTAGGTGGCGATGCTGAGCCGGCATTTCCACAAAGAGTCCTTGTACACATAGGTAAAGAAGAAAACACTGGAAGTTTGACACGAGTGCCAAATCACCTGACCGGTCTGTCAACCGTCACAACAGTGTTGGTCTAGTAAATCCGTGCTCAATTCTGGTTGGTTACTTCCAAATCGACCAGTCTTCAGGCAAACCAACGTCTGAGAACATTTTAGAGCCATGTTCCTCTACTCAAGAAGCCTGAAAACCGTGTTATGCATGAAATTGGAAGATGCGAATCCCACGAATACCATAATCCAGCACTTTTCTCTATGCAGCCATGAAAATCCTAAGAACTGCACAAGCATGGCATTTACATATCTTTCGAATTCCTGCGAATTTCAGGCAACAGCATATGCATTGTCGTTAGAAAACCCTATTTTTCTTCTTTTAAAGCGCATTCAAATTCCAATTCCCTACAGTACAGCAGTCGTCAAAAGTAAGTTTTCCTGAATTGGATTGAGTTTCGATGAGGCTGTTGATGATGTTATATTTCTCGGGGCTCCAAGCGCCGACCGACGCCTTCCAGTGCTTCAGAAGCCAATTATTTGCAAGAAACCTCTGCCATATATGACAATATGAAAATTCGAGTGTACGACTTCTTCATTCCACACCTCCCGGAACTCTGGTCATATTTTTTTAAAAAATCTACTCATTCGGTAAGCAATGGTTCGGAAAAACCATGAAGCATAGAAACTATAGTGTTTGCTATGGTTGCAGTTCGGAGAGAAAAAAGAAAAGGAGATGTGGAGAAAATCAAATTAAGGATAAAAATGCAACCAAACTTGAACACCAACCTAACAGAGACTAGCAAAAAATTATTTCTAAGAAGCGGGAAAAAGACAACATATTTGTATTTTCCTATACTACCTTCCAAGTCCTTCCAGTTCCTAATTCCGTCTAGAGTGCTTAGCTCCATAGCAAACAGGTAAAATCTGATTGTTTATCGCTTACGTAGCAAATGAGCTCTAGACTTCAGGCTAAGATAACATCCGCTCATGACGTCGTAGTGAGGAGGAACTGTTTGTTTGCCAAATGTGAATTGTCCAACTGGGGGATGTGAAGAAATTTCTCCTCAAGGCGAGAGTTAAACCTACCTGCACTTCTAGTAAGGTGACTGCACCTTTGAAGGTAACAAATTCTTAAAGGCAGCACCCACGCTAATCTTCGTCTTTGAGGTTTTGATTTGTTTCGAACTTCAGGCATAGTCCCGACAATTCTGCAATGGAACCACCGTCGGATAGCGCACCCTACTCGAGATATTACAAGTACAAGTCCCTTGCAACATTTCAACTTTGGGACGCTGGTACGAGATGTCCTGCTTTCCAAACGTAGCATTGGAGCGACACTTGACACGGATCAGCTGTTTTTGCCTGCCGTCACACAGTTTTTCAATGAAAAAAGTCTTTTCCGCGCTCTTTTCTCCACAGTCCATCTACTATTCTGATTATAGTTGTCTGAGAACCTTTTGTTTTCACTTTCCAAGAGTTGCTACCCTTTTTCCGGCTCATGTCATTCAGTTGTTCTATTTTCTTGTAAATTAGCGATACTTCTTCTTGTCCTTTGCCCTAATTTTTTTTTATTTCTGCTCCACAGATACATCTGTGCAACTTCCATTCTTCTGTTTCCCTATTTCTGTTTTCTTTTGTTCGAGAAAGCTGCAAATCCGGGTAAATACTCAAATTCGGCAAAAAACTACGTGACGACAGAGACAGCCTTATCGACTTTTTTTGTCAGAATCGGTTTCACGCAACTCGGCCATTTTTGACCTAACTCAGCCAAATAAGGGCATTCAGAAATCATTTTTCTGGAAGTTTTGACAAAATGACCGATATAGCCGTGCTCACCGATGTCGAAAACTTAAGATTGCGCCAAAATCTCAATAACAAAAATTTCCGTGGGTGCTGCCTTTAATTACAGTGCGGAGAGTTATCAAAAAAGCACGGAAGACTCGAGAGACATGACAAGACAATATCGTCCTTGTATTATATGTTCAGGTGTGTATTACTCAATAGAGTAATGGTATTAATAGACAGGATGAGTATCCTAAGTCATGAGCAGTAGTAGCAGTATTCAAGTGAAGCGCTTCAAGGAACTGAAACAAAATGCATGCAGGACGTTGTCACCATACCAACAGTTTTTTCTTCTGCACAGAAAGTCATTTTATGAATCCATAAACTAGGTATGAATACCCAGATTGAGATGTGTTGAACTTGGAGAACTTTTGAAAAAAATCGAATAGAAGCCTGAATGCTATTCGTTTCTGAATAGCCATATTTGTCTCATAGACATGTAGATGTGAAAAATGGAGTCGATACCAGACATTTCATACAACATTCAACTTGCTTGGAAGAAAATTATCATTATGATTGGAACATTATCATTCCCTTTTCTGCCTATCCTGTCACAAACTACGTTCATATGCCTTACAGATTGACAAGAAGTCATGGATACAAGTTTACATTCCAGTTTCTTTCGCTATTTGTGGTATATTAAAGGCAGCACTCACGGAAATTTTTGTGTTGGAGATTTCGCTGAATTTCAAGGTTTTCAAGGACGATGAACTCATAGGCAGTGATGAAACAGCGTGAAACACGCCGGAAGACGAGAAATGAAGGCGCTGTTTCCCATGCGTCCAGTGCGTGGACGAGTTTTCCGCTGAGGGTATACGCACGTATCGTCACGAATTCTTGTGGATGGTGCGCATTCCATACCCTACACTGTACAATACTCCTTATTCAACATGATACGTTAGGCTAGACCACTCGTAGCATTCCAAGTTAAAAGCGTTAACTGGCGTGGCGGACACCAAAATGACCATGCTCGCGTCAGTTTCCACAGCAGTATCTCCACAGATAGGCCTCTTTTTTCTGTGTTCAAATTACCATTGTGATTGTCTGGCAGCGGACCACACGGAGAACGACTTATCTTGGAAGTGAGGATTTCCGTGGGTGCTGCCTTTAACTAAGCGTAAACTCTCCGACATAACTCGACCCAATGAATCAGAGGATATACATAGAATAACGCTGGAAAGATAACTCTACAAAGCTATAAATGCAATGTGGTTCAACATATCGAAATCACCGAACCTAAACCGACTACGTCATGCCATCACTTGAAAGAGGTGGGCAAACTAGTCAGGACAAGGCCGGAAAGGGTCCTCCATTTACTTCCAGGAAGCTGTGACCAAAACTGTGGACAACTTTTCCAAAGGAGGGCTGTCATTTCGATACCTGTCCTCTTGAGTACAAGCACATTTATTATATTTTCGCATGATCAAAAAAGGATGCGTGTGGCGCAGTGGTAAGAGCCTCCTTGCGCACGCACACGGTCGAAAGCTCGATCGCGCCCGTGGCCAACCAAGCCATCCATCCCCCGGGGTCGATAAATTGGTACCAGAGGAGTCCAGGAGGATGAAGCACTGACTTGCTTCATCGGCTGCCCTCCGCAAGTCACTGTATAGAGCACATACGCATTCGACGCCTCTACGATGCGCAGATGAAGTCGAATGCGTGGCGCATCCCACGTGACGGGATTGATCAACGGAGAGCACTTTATCCATTATCCTTTTATGATCGAAAAAATTTGCTAGGAAAAATGAAACATTTCAAATCCGTTCAATAGTTTTCTCTCGCCCTGCACATACATACAGAACTCACATTTGCTTTCGCTACAGTCCTACAAATTTCTTAAAATGCAGTACATCGAATTTTGAAGAAGGTTCTAGAAGCGCTAGCTGACTGAAACTCGACTTGGACATAAACATTCTGGCTATGGATTTCATATCAAAGGATAAAGGATAAAGTGATCGGCGTTGATCAATCCAGTCATGTGGGATGCGCCACGAATTCGACTTCATCTGATCATCGTAGAGGCGTTGAATGCGTATGTGCCCGATACAGTGACTTGCGGGAGGAATCCGATAAACCAAGTCAGTGGTTCATCCTCTCAGGCTCCTCTGGTACCAATTTACCGACCCCGGAGGGATGGATGGCTTGGTTGGCCACGGGCGGGATCGAACCATCGACCGTGTACGTGCGCAGCGAGCCTTTTACCACTGCGCCACACCCGCCCTGGATTTCATATTGAACTGTAAAATTTAGGCGTTCCCTATTTCATGTAGAGAATTTACCCGCGGCGAGCCATACGATGAGCGGCAAAATTTTAGCACAGCGAGAACACTTAAATTTGGCACTGGAAGTAAAAACCTGGAGTTCATCTAGCACGGGACTGATGTTGGATGGATTACGGTTCTTACCATCAATTTAAGTCCACCTCACAGCATTTTAAAATTAATTTAATTTTGTAAAAATTTCGGAACGAACAAAAATACAACTACGAGCACACAGTGTACTTTTTTTCAACGAAAACACAGTATTGCTTGAAAGTAAAAAATTCCAGAGAGGTCATATGATATGTACAGTGAGGAACTGCTCAACTCAGGCATGGGAAAGGTGTAATCAGTGCTCTGCTTACGATGTGGATTAGATATGCTTTTTAACGTGCCACAACTTTCTCTGCTATAACAGGGTTATAACGTGGAGGAGAAGAAAGGGAGGGTGTAAATGATTTCACCTCCATATGACGAAGGGAAAAACTTTTCCGGATTGCCAACCAAGAGTTTATCTTTATCATGTACTTGGTTACCCTAGTGCAGCGTTATGGTAAGAATTATCATTCGTGCAAGTGATGTTACCGAACTTGCCTCTTTGAAGCGTTCATTTCAGAATTAGTTGTGTTTCAAAACAGCGCCAAAAATTAAGCTTTACATTGAAGAACGTTTGCGAGATCATGCGCTTTAAAATGGTATGTGGACATGTGCGAATTCAACCGGTAACCACTTATTACAAGCGTTCAAAAATCTCTATGCAGAAACAGCGGAAACTTATGTAACAACCTAATAACTACTTTTGTTCAACGCAGAACGCAAATTCCTAGCTGGGAAGCCTGTTCAGGTTATAATCCACTTTTGGAAAAGTATTCGGGAGAAACTCAACACTTAGAAGAGGAGAATAAGAGATAGGAACTACTTCCATAGTGCAGAAGCAAGATGAAAATTGTAGTGACGGGTAAGAATTCCTGCATGTTTTACCTATTGAAGTGCAAAACTATGTATGCGCGTTTTTGAATAAAACTAAATCTTTTTCTCTAAACGGTGGCACATCCCTTCCCTGAAAAGTGCTATGTACCACCACCTGAAATTATTCACCATCTTCCATGAAGGAGGCTAATGTCTCTCAAAAGCAGTTACTCCGGCATGAGGCGTAATACATGGTACGTAGCTGAGACAAACTCTGACGTTGACGCAGTTTCTGAACTGCTTCTGTGCCAACCAAACTCCTATTGGCAGATATAGGTGATTTCCTGATAGTGACAAGGCTGGGCTAAACAGCTTATACACAGTCAACATCTCGGCCTATGTTGGAAGAAGAGAGCGATTGGAAGTTTGAACGGCATTTGAAACACTGGTTCAGTTACCCAAGTTCGGGGACATTTTTGGGAAGTCAGATGTGGTACGGATGTGGATAAAGTGGATGGCGTTGATCTATCCCGTCGTGTGGGATGCGCCACGCATTCGACTTCATCTGAGCATCGTAGAGGCGTTGAATGCGTATGTGCCCTATACAGTGACTTGCGGGGGGCATCCGATGAATCAAATCAGTGGCTTCATCCTCCCAGACTCCTCTGGTACCAATTTACGACCCCGGAGAGGATGGATGGCTTGGTTGGCCACGGGCGCGATCGAACCATCGACCGTGTACGAGCGCAGCGAGCTTCTTACTACTGCGCCACACGTACGGATGTAGCTGGGGGATAAATAATCCCTGGATGTCTATGCGGTGCAATTCCGTGCTGTCTTCCCTTTTTAGGGATCGGATAATACACGAAAAGAAATTTCGGTTAGTCTCCTCCGTGATACCCCTTTAAACGGGAAACCTGAGCTTACTAAACAAATTGACAAAGAAGATTTTGAGCAAATTGTACATCTACAGATGCGCTATGAACCGCTCCTACAGAAAATGTCAAGCATCGAAGCAGAAGTGTTCAGCAGCGATTTCTCAGGTGTGAGAAAACAGAACC
Organism: Ancylostoma ceylanicum; assembly: GCA_000688135.1. Taxonomy (NCBI): domain Eukaryota; kingdom Metazoa; phylum Nematoda; class Chromadorea; order Rhabditida; family Ancylostomatidae; genus Ancylostoma; species Ancylostoma ceylanicum. Next base: position 230,583 of record JARK01001337.1, on the reverse strand, counting down.
TGCATCCATGCTTTTACATCATGTTATTACTAGTAGGTGCGGATGTATGTAAATCCATTTATTATTAGCATGTAGGAGGTGACCACTGTGCACCAGATACGAATGAAGCTTGAAGACTAATGAAAAAAGTAAAGTGGATCGCATAACCAGACGGAAGGACGGCGAGAGCGATTGCGTAGGTCAGCATTCCCATAATCTTCTCCATGATCAGACCGCTACAATTCGCCATCCCTCATTAAGACCAACGGTGTCGTAAAGTAGCTAAATTGGGAGCGCTACGGCATTTCCTCGGACCATGCAAACAAAAGGAAGTTGCAATTCGAAATGACGCAAATGCAACGATCATAGAACCCGTAAGAATACCCATCTTTCGGCGACAGATGCAATAAACTCAAAACCTCAACATGATCCGGGACCGCTCCTCTATTCAGGAACACCAACATAAATGTCTGGTCATGTGAAAAATGACGAAAATCTCTTTGGAAGATTCCCATCGACAAGCCAATGAGTGGTAAACACTGCAGATTGTGTTTAATCCTCACGGAATGAGAACCTAAAAAATGCCCATGCTAGGGTAATTGTGTGCTCATTTCACTCTACAAGTTGTAATTTCCGTTTACAGCTTTAATTTTACTGAAGGACTTTGTCCATTGATGTTCGTGACGCCATTCACTGGCTCTTCCGAAAAAAGTTCATCCTACATTACTCCTACGTTACTACATGAATTCATGAAAAAAGATAAGAATTTCGTAATTGTAATTTTTAATATCTGCTCTCACTTACTATTTTCACGCGTTTATCATCTCTGACCTTGTGTTACTTGCATTTTAAGTTTATTTCTTGAATTCCGAATCCTCTTCTACAAGAGACACTCGTTTTTCCTTCCCCCCAACTATTCGGTTGTAGGGAAAGTTCCCGCGGTTTTTGAAAGTGTGCTTTTTCTAACCCCACTTTGTCTTGCAGCGACCTACCTTTTGTTTATATAAGGAGGTTAGGTATGTGCAAGTTTGTTATTATCATTCACTGTAAACTCCTGCACAACCCCTACCAGGAAGATGGATTTTTCAAAACAGTACATTTGCGGCCTTTCAGTATACGGCTTCAAATCTGGTGAATCAGTAATCGTATCCAGTCGCCGTATTAACGCAGTATTTGGGGAGGGTATAGTGGCCGACGTCCTGCGCAGGATCGGTCCAGAGCTTTCGTGCTGGCGAGTTCGACCTCAATGTTTCCTCATGGTCGGGACGCGCATCTGGAGTCGACAACAGTCGATTGCGGCAGCTGGTAAATCCGGATGCTCGGCAAACTAGGTGTGGAAGGACGCAAGCCTTGGATGTTCACTTTACCACCATCGTCGACCACCTGCCTCAGTTAGAAAAGGTATAAAAATTATTACAGTGTGGGATGACGATTTGACGGAACGTGATCTCCCGCAACGTGCCGAGGTAGCTACTGAATTGCCCTCGTATGGACAAATAAAGAACTGAAAGGAGTCTATCTTCACAGTAGATGGGAAGTGATGTGTATATGTCAACATCAAGCGCAGCCCATCTCGGGTCGACAAGGGTGAGCAGCATGAGCCGCAGCCAAAGGGAGGTCTTCACCCTCTGAAGGTTATGGTCAGTTCTTGGGGTGACAGCAAAGGCATCATACACTGCGAGGTACTGCCACGCTGCACTGCACTCACGGTGGACCTGCACTCTCAGCGGCTGGGTAGAATGCCCAGAAAAACCGCACCGCAGGACAGGGTCTGAATTACTGCACGATCCGATTCCTGCACGACTGTGCTCGTCCGCTCACTATAAGAATAACTCGTCAGAAGCAAATCGACTTTGGATGGTAAGAACAGACTTCAGCTCCGTACAATACTGATCTTTCGCCAATAGATTCTCAAGTTCTCTTGACTCTCTCTAACGCCTTGCACGGGAAAGCGTGCGATGATGAAGATGACTTGAATCGCTGGTCGAGCAACTTCTTCGAGTCAATGCCAGTACAGTTCTATGCCGAATGCATCGAAAAACTTCCCAGAAATTGGCAAAGAGTGACAGTACATGAAGGTGATTTATTCATTTCTTAATGTGCTTTCCTATTCTCAGAAACTCAATAAAATTCAATGTTTCAAAAACCGCGAGAACTTTTCCTACAACCCATATACGTCCACCACTTTTGCAGTCCTTTCAATAAGGAAGATTACTCGAAAGATATTATATATTAGAAGAACAAATCTTACATAACAGAAAAATACAAGGGCAAAGTATAGGGTATTTGACTCCACGCACTCTTCGCTATCAGAAATAAGGGCGGGGATAACCCGCAAGCTATACTGTGCAATGCGCCACAATCGCACGGCCAACGAGAGGAATGGAAAGAAAACATTCAACAGATAATGTCGTATGTTCCGTCGCAACGAAGCGACACATACGAGATTTTCTGCTTCCACTCACTTCTATGTGTGGTGATCGCAAAGTTTCCAGAGCATCTACAGACGCTGCTGGAACCCCGCATTGAACAGAAGTTTTTTTTTCATAGTTCTGTCTTTTCACTGATAACAGACTGCTTTTTTCTGAGGCAGTACTGCCTTATTAACAAAAAATTCCAAGATGACCAGGTTAGCGTGTAAAGCGATCACTCGTCTGCAAAGCAAAAGTAAAGGTCAAATGATCACTTCATGCGACACCACTTTGAAATCTATTTGTGCCTTTCCGAATTCTGGTGAGGAGAAGGCCAACTACATATTTTAGTCAGATGATTTTCTATGGCTGGAAGTTTTTGAAGAAAAACTATTAGAAGTACATACATAAATCACATGTATACCGTGGTCGGCGCCTTTTAACCATTTCTGCCATTCTCAATACATCAGTCCTTAAAATGTAATATGGAGTGTATGAGACTATCTGTGGTCCTTCTGGGACTAAATAGAGAATTGTCAGAAAAAAATGCTTGTGACTGTACGTCAAGTACATGAGCTCACATTATTTATCCCTAACTAACACAAACTCTACTGTAGGTGGCCGAATCACAGAAATACAACAAATTTGATTCAAAAAAAAAAAACGTATTACGTAGTATAAGCTCCACGAATAATGTATATTGTATTGTGTGCATGACATTACATCTTTAGTATAGGAAGAAATCACTATTTCATTAGCAGCACAATGCAGATACACAAAGAAAAGATCAAATATCAGGAGATGAAAATGTGAAAGAAAAGCAATATAAACAATAAAATAAAGATGCCATGAGCCCAGCAACCTGGGCTCAGCTTCACAAGAAAGTATGGGAATGTACAGTAAGACGCAAAAGTCCTTGGGTAGTTTTGAAACGATGCGAAAACTCAACATAATGAGGAAAAATCACCAAACTGTCATCGACGTTTAATTAAGGAACTGCTAATAAAAAAATGCTAGGAAGATCCCAGAAGTCCTTGCTGGTGGTATAGAAGGGAAAACACCCCACAGCATAGATGAGAGTGTATATTGGCACATCACAATCAGTTTTCTCCCAGATTTTCTTCAGTGAGGTCTTCAGAGATTCAATCCAACTGGAAGTGGCAGTGAGACTTTAGCTTTCGAAACCTCCACACTGAAGCCCAGCGATGTGGATTCAGGCTGCTAGGAGGTCATGATTCAGATGGTGGGTGGGACTGGAACCATCGTCGAAATTTTTTTCCTGAGACTAACCCGTCGAATCATCTTGGATTCACATGCTTGGTCATATCCTACGGTTTCAGCTGGATCGAAGGAATGTCTTACAGCACTTAAAGTCCGTCGAAGATACGAGGTTGATTACTGCACAATGTCAGTATGGGGATTGGCTGTTTTTTTTTTCTTATGAATAACGACGAACTTGATAAGCAACTCCTTTTCGAACCGAGTCGTTAAAGTTTTCTCCGATTTGATCACTTTCTGTCACGGACCTAATTTGCTTACTGCTAACCTTTGTAGCTAACCCGAGACTACAACTGCAACCTCTCAATTCCTCTGCTTTCAACTGTGACTCATGGATACTGGATCTTCATATCGCTGCCGAAACTATCCTGGTAGCTATCACAAGGCTATAAACTGATCGTGAGAAGAGGAATCTTAGAGCTTATTGTGCAAAGATAGGATCCACAAGGAGCATATCGTAATGCATTTCGAAAGTTCGAAAAGGTGATATCGTTAGCACGACTCCACAGTGGCCGCTTCTTGCTGGCTCTGGTCTCTGTGCCGTTGCCTCAAACTTAGGTGTTTAAACTTTGTCCCGACATACAGTGGGCGTCAATGGCGGTGACCCGTCTGCGGCCTCGAAAGGAACGCGGCGCGACCGCGCCGCTCGAGCGAGAATCCTCTCCGGGACATCAAACTATGGGGTTTTCTTGATAGTCAGTTAGCTTTCTTATTAGTTATCATCAAATGTGATGAACAACTATCAAGGAAACCCAGATACACTACTGCGGCAACGATTTTAGCATGAGCGGTGCGGTCGCGCCGCGTACTTTTCGAGGCCGCAGACGGGTCACCTCCATTGACGCTCACTGTACATATGTAGCAAATACCGCATATAGCGCACAAATAAATAGGCTGAGAACAGAATAGTTAATGGAGTCAAGGGGTTGCACGTGGATTACAGTCATGAGAAAGGCCGGCGTTTGAGGTAAACGAGCCCACAACATGATTCATGGGCTTAGGACATCAGTGATTGTCGCTACAGCAGCTCTCGCTAACCATCCCGAATCCCAGAACTAAGGTGTTCTACTTGATCCATTACTTCAATATGCTGTCGTAGTGATCTTGACAGTGGTCAGACGCTTATAAGTTTGGGTTATTGCTTGTTGCTCAGACATCTGGTTGAACATGTATAAGCTCATAACACATGATAAGGGATAAAGGGGTTGGTGTTGATCTAGACGTCCGATATACCAAGTCAGTGCTTCATCCTCCCAGACTTCTCTGGTACCAGTTGACCGACCCCGGAGGGATGGATAGCTTGGTTAGCCACGGGCGCTATTGAACCATCGAACGTGTGCGTGCGCAGCGAGCCTCTTACCACTGCGCCACACGCGCCATAACATATGAACTAGGAGAAAATTTTAATCTCTGGTATACTCGTGAAGTAATAATGCGAAAGATTATTTACAAGAAATCATACAATGCCACAGAATATGGAAACAAAGTTATAGCGACTTCTAAGGGAGCGGCATGATCAAAGGGAAACTTCAAATATGAATTGTATTCAATATGAAATAATATGATCGAATTCATGCAGTTAATATGATTGAGTTCATGCAGTTAGTACTACAGACTAGTGAGCCGGCTCTACCTTCTTCTCGTGCCACCATAACCTGAAATAAAAGAATTATGTACGTGCTTGCAACATAAGAACGTGAACGAAGAAAAAAATTACGCCGTAATTTCAAAACTTGTTACTTAAAAAGCTACAAAAACGAACAACGAATATATGTCTATTCGGCTTCACTGAAAATAGAAAGTAGAAACAGAAGATATCAGTGTTTCCAAACAACGAGCATATTCGAAAGATTAGCAGGGTTGGGAACAAATGAGTTGGAAACACAACTAATTCCACCAAAAACTCCGGAAAAAAGGTATTTTTCCGAGCAGAAGCGTGCATATCGGAGGGGTCCGTCAAAACCACACGTGTTCGAGAGATAAACAATGACACCCCATCCACAAGATTGCTCCAACGATTTAGCAGAAAATACATTTGCCAACCTTTTTTTCTTTTTGGTATATAAATCTTTTAAGTAACATTACTCATATGGTCGAATGTTATAACTGTGAACTAGCTCTGTTTTCGGAATTCAAAGAAAAGAAAAGGAAAACAGCAAATTAGTAGCAACATGCTCACCTGTGCTCTCGTGCATCTCCGAAGTACTTGGCTGATCTGCGTGCGAATCATCAAAACCCGTATCCCTCATGAAGCGCTCGTTTACTGTTGGCTGTGCTTGTGCAAAACCATATGAGGGTGCAGAAGGAGCGCTAAAAGGGAGAAAAACTCAATCAATATCAATAGATGGAGCGATAAAAACCAAAACTTACGCATTTCGGCCAAAGAGGTAGCCGCCTAGAGCTCCTAGTCCTGCGCCGGTCCAAAATCCAGGTCCACTACCAGATGAAGACGGGGCCGAGTGATATGCGCTCTTATAGCCCATAGTATCCTCGTAGCTAGGTGGAGGAGGAGGCGCACTTGGAGGTGGATGTCCGCCTGGGTAACCTGGTCCGCCATCAAAACCTCCTCCAAACCATCTGAAACAACTAGAAACATCAAAAAGTGTTGCTAAAGGAAAGACACGAACATGATCACTCCTATTCTCCACGAGACTACCAACACAGGAACACCTGTGGCACGCGAATGAATATCATACTCATTTTGCATGGTCATATCGACTTTAATGGTTTCAACGACTTTTCATCATGGTTTCAACGACTTTTCTTCCAAATTCGGCCAATACCTCTTTAAAAACTCACATGAGAGTTTTGAAAGTGATGGTTAGAAGAATTTCACGAGAAGTTGATTCAACGGAGCAAACTTTAGGAAAGTCCGAAACTACACCAGCTTCATCAACGTTCACTGTACAGTTAAGGGCAACTTTTAGTGGAAAACGGGACCGCGCCGTATCTCCCGTTGTACCACATTGGCACGTTCACCGAAAATCTTATTTGATTAGCACTTATCAAGATAAATCAACCAGTTATACGATGCCCCCCTCCCCCACCCCGCCCCGTTAGTAGCGGTGCAATGACGATTTACTGCCTGTTTCACCAATCTAGCCACCTGGCAGGCTTCCAAGATGAAGTAGGTCTCACTAGTTGTCATTGGCGAGACATGTTTTGGCACGTTTCCAGTTACTGATAGCGCTCAATTTCCAAGATTTGACGTGTCTTGTGTAGCTACAATTAGAACATTAAACTGCTCTAATTTTTGGAACAGATAATACATTCATTGTAGATTTCGCTCTTCTTGAAGGTATAGACAGATTCCGGAGCGCCTTCGTAGCATCGCAGCCGTAGGAGCGCGACGCCACCCGAACGATAGATGCAGCAAGAGGATGCTCCGAATGAGAGGGTGGAGTGGACCCGCCTGGTGCCTCAGGCGCCAATTATTTTTAGAACTATACCTCGGACCAAATTACGTATTCCAAAAAAAAATTTAATGAACACTCAAATTTAAATATAAAGAAACTCGAATAGCAAAGAAAAATCCATTCTCGAATTAATTCGAGATTCATCTATTCGAGGAAAGGCCGACTCCAAATTTATTCGAAATTCGACTAATCAAAAGAGTACCCCCCCCCCCCC